>CAUYRH010122485.1:0-13710 GCA_963574655.1 Perodicticus potto | reverse complement strand
TTAGCAAAGTATCTCAAGAATGGAAGAAGAAGTATCCAATGTACTCAGCCCTACTATGAAGCTAATTTATAGGTTTCATTTGTAGGCTTTAAACCTACTATAACTCTTTAATATAGTAATTGAAGGTAGGGGGGAGGTTGGAGTTGAGGTAGGGTAATTGATGGGGCCACACCAATTGTTAATCTAAGAAGGGTACAGGCGAACCTTACTAAATGCTAATCAGCTTGGTGAAAATAGTTCAGATTCTATATGAAACCAGCACATTGTACCCCTTGATTGCATTATTGTACACAGTTATGTTTTAATAATAAAGACACTAAAAAATAAAAATAAAAACAAAAATAATTAAGAGAGTCTCAGAACTGTTTCTCAAACTCAGCAAAGATTAGGGACTACATTCTGTTCTACATGGAAAAATTTCATTCATGTAGGTAGAAATAAGAAAGCGAGCCAGTCCTCTCAGGAATGATTTGCCTGTCAAAGAGGAGTACTACACAACTTAGAGCGTATACACAGATTAAAGACAACTCGGGCTCCTCATGATAATGTAGGTGTTACTGCCAGCTCAGCAACTATGCATGTGAACATGGCCAACTGTCTGCTCTTGGGCCCACATTTTCCTCAGTCAGAATGATTAAGCATTTTTTATTTTTACAAGACTGTGTTAAGACCCTAAAATATAACATGATATTTTCCTGCTTTTTTCCCTGTTTTTCTTTTTGTTTGTTTGTAATTCTAGTAATCTACTCTTACTATCCCACCTAAGAAATCAGCCTCTGCGAAATGATTTGTCTGGAAATGGTAGGTTTCTGGTGTATAGCACCAAGTCCAGTCCTGAAAAACCAGCTGTGAATCTCTAAGGGGCATGTCTAGTCCAACTCTAGACATCCTGCGATCTGGTAATCTAGTCATTTATACCATTACTATCTAAGCATACCACTATTCTCTCTTAATCTCTCTCTCCGCATACACACATGCGTACACGTGTACACAGATATCCAGTCATTTTTTCTTATGTTCATACTATGGGTCTTTACCATTTTTATATTTACATATAATAAAGAAAATTATAATAGAAAATAAGAGAAAAGCTCTGCATATCATAATCGTCCCAGGCATGTCCTTAAACGCAAAGGAATGATTAAGAACAAATATTCATCTGTAAGATGTATTTTGTCCTCAAGCATTATTTATTTCTTATAAGAAGTTCAAGGCCAGGGGCAGTGGCTCACACCTGTTAGTATGCTGTGAGGCTGAATTGGGTGGGTTCCCTGAGTCAGGAGTTCGAGACCAGCCTGAGCAAGGGCAATACCTCATCACTAAAAAATAGCCGGGTGTTGTGGCAGGTACCTGTAGTCCCAGCTACTCAGGAGGCTGAGGCAAGAGGATTGCTAGAACCCAGGAACCCAGAAGTTTTAGGTTTCAGTGAGCTATAATGCAATTGCATTCTACCCAGGGTGACAGAGTGAGTCTCTGTCTCAAGAGGAAAAGAAAAAAAGAAGTTCAATGCCTAAAACGTCTGTTTTAACATCTGAATATAACATCTGAATATATCCTTTCATTATTTTGATGATTAACTACAGCCATCACAAGAGAGTCTATTGATAAAATATATTAGGGATGTCCCTATCAAAATGTTTAGTTGACCTAGTAAATAATTAATACTTTTGAAGCCTATGTAGAAATTCTCCAGGTCCCATGATCTCATCCCTTCTTAAATGTCAAGAATCCACACCTGTCCCTATATAAACACAGTGCTCTCCCCTGCAGCCTGCTGAGATAGCTTCCCAGGGAGTAACAGTTACACACTCACATCCTGCTCCTGTGGATAACCCAGTGATTCCTACAAAAGAAAAGAGACTTTTCTTTATTTTCAACCCTAGATATAAAAGAAACCTCTATGTAGCTTAGCTAATCCCACTGCTGTCTCAACAAAAAGATATGTTTTTGTCACTTTCACACAGAGATAAGACTTGTATCAAGGTTGTTGGAGAAAGCATTGCAATTTTTCAATTTAAACAACTGCTCATATCAGTGAAGTCTTGGTTAAACAAATTCCCACTAAAACATAAGATAAGGCAAATGTATTGGTACATTAAATGAAAAATTTGTTGCTGTATTACGTGTACTGGGGGAGGGGTGGAAGGAAAGAGAGAACATCTGGGTAGAATCTGATAATTACCCATTAACCAGTGCAATTAATAAATTCTCCAGACAATTACCTTGACACAAATATTTGCTCAAGTCCAGAATTATTCTGCTGATGGTGATGACACAGAGATCTCAGATGTAATCTTTTCCGGCTTTTTCTTTGCCAGCTTGGGCACAGCAGCGGTCCGGGGGTCTCACCCCACCCAGAGTGTTCCGTTTGCATGTTTAATTGTAGAGACTGGGTTGGGGAAATAGAAAAACACACAGTAGTAAAAACAGTCTGCCAACGGCAAAATCATCTGCTCCCTCTCCCCAGCTGCAGCTCAACGTAAAACATACTTCTTCAATCACTTTTTGATCAGATTGAGGTATGAGATAATAGCAGTTTAATAAGAAACAAAAACAAAATTATAAAGTGAAAACAAAAATAGGAGCAAAGCTGATTAAAGAATCAGTCAAATTGAATTTGTGTCTTAATGTTGACCTGATTTGTTGTGTACCCTTCATCAAGTCACAAAAAATGAGGAGGTTAGAGGGAGGGAGGATTGTATATTTTTTAAAATGGCTTAGGCTCAGGGGTTGCATGTTTAAAGATTGGTTCTGTCTTTGCTGTTATCCCTATGTATCTAACAGTGTTTAATGGATAAAACACAAAATGAACCTCTTCATGAGGCACTGTCACGCATAACACAGTCACAACACACTGAGGACATCTTTTCCCAGACCCAAAGGCTGATCTGATAATGACGCGGTAACCGCTCCTGGCCTTGATGAAAGAACTTTGACTTCATAGTTGAAGACATAGAAATATGCAGGCTGTTTAGGTAAGTGAATAAATAAAATTTGCTCATTTCTAAACAAATGATTTCAGATGAATCTAAAAAATCCAATTACAAATACTCTAGCCGCTCTGCAGAACACAGAGACAAAATCTGATAGGACCCAATGCCTTTGTTAGAACCCTCTCTTCCTATGCTGTTCCTCTGCTCAGGACCTAAGGCAACTTCAACCTGGTCATTCACCTGCTCTGGAATCTCTCCATTTTTTTCTTATCTCTTTTTTTGAAGTAGTTTAACCAGAATTTCACACACTAGTCTAAGAGGGACCTAGTCAGCATTACACATAAACATTTTTCCCCTCTGATTTATGTCATACTCTTGGCTCATCTAAAAACTATACCAGTCTTTTGCCACAGAAATATATTTAACCAGAGTTATCAGCAAACAGTCTGAAATGGCACCTTCCTTATTGAAAAGATAATCAGTATCAGTTATAAGAAGGATTTTTATATCCAGAAAAAATATTGCTAACATAGAATAAAGGAATTCTCAAACTGACAAGTGTCACAATTGTCACCCATTAGTTTTTCACACCACATTAAAAACAAAAAAGGACATGAAAGAGAAAAAAAAAGAGAAGGAGAATGAAGAACAGAAAGGGAAGTGCCTCACGAAAGCTGAAGCATTGTTTAGTGACATATTTGTTGCAGTCAAGTATACTCAAATTACAAAAAGTGTGTTACACATTTGCAAGATTACAATGCAAAACCTATTTTCTACGCTGGGTTATTGTTCAAAGTGTTTGCTGCTGTAAAAGGAATAAGAATACTGAAGAAAAAAATGCAAACTTTGGAAGTTAGCAAAGCATGCTGCTTAGATGTCAGATACGGGCAGGGAGACAAACAAATGGCAAAAAATTGCTGTAACCAGCCTGAAAAAAACATCACTTCATCATTATAGAAGCTTCACAGGGCTCGGCCACACCAGTGCCTGTTTTCTCTGTTCTGCTCCCTGCACTGTTCAGCGGGCAGGGCAAAATTGCTGATGGCCGTCTGAGGCTGGACGAGTGAATGCATTCAATTTCACACTTACAAAATTAAACACAGAAGACAAGCACAGAGATGTTATCTAGCATCAGAAATTACAGTTAAATGTTTCCACTGGGTGTTTCTCCTCAGGTCCGCATTTCTTTCCCCTGTGAAATAATTAAAACAAAATAAAATAACCACACAACGAACTCTGAAGTGATAGTAATACCTTGGGTGATGCATTTGTGTGACTTTTGAAAATGAGTTCCTTGAACTTTCCAGAGGGCCCTCCCAAGGGCCCTCCCTTGGTGACAATGAGCAGGAAAACGTTTTTTCCTTACCATCTCCGCAAAGGCAAAATTACTTATCCTAATGAGAGTTCAATTTTTCTGGGGATGTGAGAAGTAGGGGAAGGTTCTGGAAAGACAGTCCCTGAGAGAATGATGTTGAACTTGTAACCCTCCCTGAACTATAGTGGTAGATCCTGTGAGAACTTTGAAGACAATCCCAGAGGTAGAAACGAGGGGTGTTGCTGCTTTGTCATGAGGTCCTATACAAATCATTTAATCCCAGTTAACTAGCAGGGGGTGGGTTAACATTCGATTGAACAAGGATTCTGGTAAACTAATTTCAGTTTAATAAACATTTTCTTTCAGTCCCTTAGGTTACTGAAAAAGTACTGAGGGTATAAAGAAGGGAAATACTCTACCTAATACCTTATGAACTTCTCCCAAGAAAACAAGGAACCTTTATAAAAGGCATCACAGGGGACACCGCCTGCATCAGAAAGAAGCAGGGTACAGGAGCTGCATTACTCCAGGGCATGACGCCAGGTGTCCTGTGCTTGGGGTGGCCCTAACATTGCCTTGGTCTTTTGGCCACAGAAGTATGTTCAGAGTCATCAGGAAGCAGTTGAAAATGATGCCAAGTATCATTTTACTTATTTGAAAGATAATCAGTTTCAGCTATAACATGGATTTTTATATCCAGAAGTAATATTTGCTAACATGGGAGTAGGCGGCGATTCTCACCTATGCGTGGTGACCATGCCCATGTCTCATTGCTGTTCTGAAGGGGGGTCCCTCTTCATTTTCCATTCTTACCAAACCTGTGTAGGCCTTTGTTGTCCCTCTCCTGCATCCAACAACAGCTTCCAATTGTTCTTCCTTTTAATTCTCTGAACCGATCAAATAATTTGCCCTCAGGGCTTTCACATAGTTTTCCTTTCTTCCTGAACCCTTTTATCTTTACTAAATTCTGCTGATCCTTTAGGTCTCAGCTTACATATTCTTTCCTGGAGGAGACATTCTTTCCACTGAGCACTAAGTAGATCTCAGAGGGCATGAGTTTACAAATCTCCATCACAAAACTTACTGTGATGACATTACTTGAACTGTAATTTCTAGTTTATTGTCTTTTTTCCCTTCACCCCTACAAATCATGATCAATATATTTCCCTACATTAGCCAAGTACCTGGCATTTACTAACCATTAACTCTCTCTTCTATATCCATGTTTGAAGCAGTTTCAGCAAATGGAAGTAGGTGGGAAGTGGATAGTTGATCAGGACAATTTGGGAAAGGATGAGAACATAGCAAATAATTCAGGAATGGAATTTTCTAGCACGCTGAATATAGAGAGGGCACTGAGGGTGTAACATCTGAATCCTGTTTCAAATCCACAACTTATGAACTGTGTTTGAGCAAGTTAAGTTAAATGTGGGACTGGAACAAGAACAGTCTTCCCAGTGACTGTAAACACATCATTAACCCTAAAGTCACCCTATTTGCTTATGTGCTGTAGGAGGAGGTGGGGTATCGGAAAAAAGTAGCAACAAGAAAGAACTCATCACCCATGATTCTCGATTTCCTTATTTTGATATGATGCAGCAAAACTAAAGCACCTCCAGGCTCATTCAGCAAATCCATTGTGTAATTTCACTCTTAGAAATCATTCTCTCTTATGTTTTGCCATTTGTTTCTGAGAAGAATTTGGTTTACTACAGAAGACGCCTGGTTCACACAAGAAACTTTGGACGACGTCTCCAGTCTTTTCTTAAATGTCTACACTAAAACCATTTTTAGAAACCATAGAGCTGGTTGACTTTATAAGAGTGCAGGCCAAGATCTGGGACCAATGCCCAGAACTTACATCCTGGCACGTATGAGATTCAAAAATGGATGTTTTCCACTGCTACTGTGTTCAGAGGGTTTTCAGTTTTTAGGGATACACAGTTCCTCCCTCCACCTCTGATTAACTTTGCAGTGTTGGAGGTTCATTGAAAGTTAAGTTCTCAGAGAGTGGTATCATGCTGAGAATCCTCAAAGCAGAGCCTGTTATCGCATTATTTGGGTTAGCTCAGATATACTAAGCAGATTTTTGCCTACATAAAAACATCTTATTTAAAACATTTCTAGTATAATTTTTTTTCTTAAGAAAGTGAGTTGAGACTAGATGACATAGTGTTAAAAAAAATGTGACTGAATGGCAATGTCTACCTGTGGGGAGTGAGTGGGACTCAACAGCCCATTCCACTCCTTAGGGATAAGTACTTTATCATGGACATGCCATTACTGGTAATAAAGGTCATGCTAACTTTTGACTGGTTTCATAGTTGTTTTCAATTTCTCTTTAGATAATATATTACTTCTTTGTTGCCTGTACATGGGATAAGTGGCAGATCATTTCTGTACCTTTGCCCATCCCAGGTCATTGGTTTGGATTCTTGCTTTCTGGCACGACTAGATAAGTAATCTTGGTCATGCCACTCCTTATTATTTTCTCACACATGCAGATATTTGCCGGGTAAATACTCTGGTTTAGAAAGCTTAGTATATTTTAGTCAGAAATTTTGACTACCTCGGAATTTCTCTATTAATGGCAACTATGTTCACTCAATCTGACATCATTCTCTTTCACCTCTGAGATCTACACTTTATAACATTTTCTTTTCTTTCTTTCTTTCTTTTTTTTTTTTGTAGAGACAGTCTCACTTTGTCACCCTTGGTAGAGTGCTGTGGCATCATACAGCTCACAGCAACCTCCAACTCTTGGGCTTAGGTGATTCTCTTTGTCTCAGCCTCCAGAGCAGCTGTGACTACAGGCACCAGCCACAACACCCGAATTTTTGTTGCAGTACGGAGGGCCGGGTTTGACCCCACCACCCTTGGTATATGGGGCTGGCGCCATACCAATTGAGACACAGGAGCTGCCCTCTATTTTTTTTTTAGACAGAGTCTCACTTTGTTGCCCTCGGTAGAGTGCTGTGGCATCACAGCTGGCAGCAACCTCCAGCTCTCGAGCTTCTGCGATTCTCTTGCTTCAGCCTCCCAAGTAGCTGGGACTACAGACGCCCGCCACAATACCCTGCTATTTTTTGTTGCAATTGCCACTGCTTGTTGCAGCTGGCCAGGGCCAGGTTGGAACCTGCCACCCTCAGTATATGGGGCCGGTGCCCTACACACTGAGCAAGAGTCACTGGCCCATTATAACATTTTTATACTGAACATTTATTGAAAATATTACATAAGACAAAACCCACATAGTTTTTCTTTTAATAATCTACCAATTCTACAAATTCTCACATTTTTGAAAGAGTCAAAAGGAACCATTTTTGAATCAGATGATTATGCTATCAAGAAAAAAACTCAAAGAAAAAAAGAAAAAACTCAAAACTCTTTCTTGGCTCTCAGTTTTTAGGGCGATGACTTTCGAAACTTTCAAGAGTCATCCCATGCTTGAAAGATGAAAAACAGCTCTCCAAAACTGGATTAGATGGAGTAACTTTTGGATAAATGTGTGTATAATATTTTAATATGAAGAATAGATGCTATTTTCCTTCATTACATCTCCCATTCATGATGCCCTGAATCTAGAGGACAGAGGAAGTTGTTAAATTATAGTTAATAACAAAGCAGGGCATTTAATGTATATTAATTAAATATCAGCAGATGGTAAAGGGAGTCCTTGCTGAGTAGGAATAAAGAGAGAGGGGGAGCGTTCTAACTGCTAAGCTGAACGCGCAAGAAACAATGGAGGTGTGATTACATTTTTATTAACACATTAGACTTAGGGATGATGTGGAAGAATTTAATTACACTGTAACTTCTATTATGTTAGTGCAAGTTGTTCTCACATTGAGTTGGTCTGTGCTCCCAGAAACATGATGGAGCAGCCCTGAGTCATGTTATTTCTGAGCATTTTACTTGTCATGCTGCCTAAGTTGAGAGATGGCCCTGATGTGTCTCAGTGCCTAGATTGCCTGGTTGTGCATCTGCACAAGGTGACCAGTGCCTCATTTGTTTCCTGCCAAACCTTTAAGTCCCAAACATCCAGTAAAAGTTGTAAAACGGAGTGTGAAATTGTTGTAGGCCAACAGCCCCCACAAGACCTGGGTCTGTCTCTGCCTGTCTCAGCCTTGGTCCTCAGTGTGCTCCTCCCCTTGGGTTAATTCTGAGAACAGAACAAGGAAGTTCTTTAAGTTCCCAAAGACTTCTAGCCACAGGTAGAACAATGGTGGAAACTAACTCAAGCAGAGTTTCCCAGGTTACTGAGTTTCCCAAATCATGCTGTACCTGTGCTAACCGCCATGCTGCAAACCCTGCTCAGACGGGGCAGCAATCCCCTGAGCTAACTACCTGATTGTAACCCCATCCTGTAACTGACCATGTTCTGCTTCTGTACATACCTGTTTTGCCACATCCACACAAAAAGGAGTATAAAAATCAGCCTGTACTGCACTTATGGGCCATTTGCCCTTTGGGGCAGCTGTCCGCCTGTGCAGATGTAATAAATCACCACCTGATTTGAGCCATTTGCCCTTTGGGGCAGTGACCCACTTGAGCAGGTGTAAATAAATCATTACCTGATTTGTACCTAAAGTGAAGTCTGTGTTTTCTTACGGGTGGCCACAGTTACAACAAAATTTTCTTCGCTTTCTGTGGAATGGACAAAGAAAACATAGGACATTTGGATATATGCATTTAATAATCAGGCCTTACCCAATTGGGAGAAAAAGTTCAGAAAGGAGAAAACTAAAGTTTCTGCCTTGAGACTGGCGAGCAAAGTAGTAGCCTTGAGTTGTTGACAAGCTTATTCTGAGGATGTATTTGCTTTTCCAGATCACTAATTTGTTTGAATGAAAGTTTTTTGATTAAGCTGTGACTATTACTTGCCAGACATTTAACTGTATTTTCAAATTTCCTAACAATTAGAGAATTCAGAACTTTCTTTTCTGGCAGTGCTGGGCTAAAAATGTTTACATGAAATTCTTAGCAAGTTAAAGATGCTAATTAAACCAAAAAGTGAAAGATCTTTATGACATTACTATAATCAGGCCCCATGATTAATGCTATATTCTGTTATTGCCCTAGACCTTTGCTAATCTGGTTAAAGGCATTAAAATCTCACCTCAGGGACAAATGTTTGGTGGGTCACAGTATAATAAATGTGCATGGGAAAGGGTTTTTGAGACAATGCCAGTCATTGGTAATCATTTCTAGAGAGAAAAGCAAGTAGTTCTTCATGGCCTCAATTTTCTAGCTAGGACAGGAAAAGCGTTACCAAACAGATAAATAAACCATGAAGATCTACATTACTCGTCAAAAGTCAACCTCACTGCATTTTCCTCATTGTTATGGCAGGACTTGATAACCATCTGGCCCTCCTTACTTTCTCCCTCTTCTCACAGTGGAGGTCATATATTTCTATATCAGATAAGACCCCCTGATCCAAAATCCAAAGTCGGGGATGGTCTTAGGGAGCCCTAGTGAAACACTGAGATGTCTCAGTTTTCAATTTAATGTCAAGGCAACCAGTTCTAATATCCCTATGCTTTGCTTCATATGAAGTACTAGGTCTTCTCAGATTTAAGACAAAAATCCTCATTTTATTTATCTTTTTGATAGTTTCTCAATTCTTTTTTATTAAATCATAAACACATAGATCATGTATACATTAATGCATTTATGGGGTACAATGTGCTGATTTCATATAGAATTAGGAACACTTACATCCCACTGGTTAATACATACCTCATCTCATTTACTTGATTATTGTGAGACATTTATACTCTATACGTAATAGATCAGACTTGTACCCTTGCATTATGCACCATAGGTGTGATCCTACCATCTTCATCTTATACTCTAATTCCTGTAACTAGATGTCTAGTCTCTGGCTCCAGAACTGCTAACTTGACTACTACGCAAGTTATCTTTAGAGTTTAGATAGTGAATGTAACTCAGCCATGTGACTCATTATTCATTGCTTCATACCTATAGGTGATTAGGCTGAATTTATGCCAAGAACTTTGACTTTCAGACCCAGACTGTTAGTTAAAAAGCTCTGATGATCTTGAGATTTTTCTGTTTGGTGCCATCTCTCTTAGGACTTTCATTTTTCCTCATCTTTGAAATCTTGTTTAGAAATACATACCATGTAATTGTAGCCATCAAATTTCAGGGAATAAAGCAAATTAAAAAAACAAATGCACAGAATTTTTTTTTTGATGTGGCAAAAAAAAAAAAAGCACTTTATGGATCTGGCTGAGCAACTTCCTATCTATATAGCCTCGCTCAAGTTACTCACCTCTGTGTTTCTTTCTCTTTTTAAAAATTTCAATAGCGAGTACAAACTGAACATGTGTATATTGTGTCGTGGCGAAGTCTGGGCTTTTAGTGTGCCCATCACCTGAAAAGCGTGCAGAGTACCCAAAAGGTAATTTTAATCATTCATTTCCCTCCTCCTTCCTCCTCTAAAGTCTCCAATGTCCATTATGCCCCTCTATGTGTCTTTCTATACTCACAGTTTAGCTCCCACTTATAAGTGAGAACATACAGCATTTATTTACAGAAGTTCCTGAGTTCGCTTCACTTAGGATGATCGCCTCCAGTGCCACAAATCTCTGCAAGAAGCACCATCATTGTTTCTTTTAGTCATCCTCTCTCTCTCATCTCTGCAATACACCTTCATATATATCTACATACAACATATGCGTATAGGTATATATCTATATATGCATATAGGTATTTATGTATATATATATTTATATACCTATATGCATATGTTGCAGTTGCTCATATATAGGGCCATCTCTCTTAGGCCCAGAACTTTGACTTTATGACTTCATGATCTCATATATGTATATGAGATATATATATACATATATCTCACATTTTCTTTGCTCATTAGATGATGAACACTTCAGTTGATTCCATATCACTGCGATTGTGAATTGTGCTGAGAGAAACATGCATTCAAGTAGCTTTTTGATATAATGATTTCTTTTTCTTTGGCTAGATACATTGCAATGGGTTTGCAAGATCAGATGGTACATCAACCTTCAGTTCTTTGGGGGCTAACCATACCTATTCCCATGGAGGTTGTCTAGTTTACATTCCCATCAACAGAGATCCCTTGTCACTATAACCACACCCTTGCCTATTCTTTATTAACTTTTTAATAATGATAATGATCACTCTACTTGGAGTATCTTGCTGTGGTTTTAATGTGCATTTCTCTGATGATTAATGATGTTGAGCACATTTTTCACATTTTTTGACTATTTGTATATTTTGTTTTGAAAAATACCTGGTGGGCCATTAGCCCACTACTTAATGGAGGTATTTATTTTCTCTTGTTGTGTTATCTGAGTGTGTTGTACATTCTGGATATTAGTCCTTTGTCTAATACATAATTGCAAATATTCTCTCCCATTCTATAGGTTATCTCTTTACTCATTCAATTATTTCTTTTGGTGTGCAGAAACTTTTTAGTTTAATTAAATCTTACGTGTCAATTTTCGTTTTCATTGCATTTGCTTTGGAGGATTCTTTGCCTAGTCTCCTGTCCAGAAGAGTTTTTCCCAGGTTTTCTTCTAGCATTTTTGGTTTTCGGGTTTTATATTTAAGTCTTTAATCTATCTTGAGTTAATTTTTGTGTATGATGATAGATATCCAGTTTAGGATAGACATCCAAACATCTTTTCTGTTTCCTAATATTTAAAGTAGAATGATAATTCCTGAAAAATTAGATATAGTGAGGACAGAGGAAACTAATACATGTGCTTTTTATTTTCAACAAGTCTCACTCTGTTGCCATGGGGTTGAATGCCATGACAACATAGCTCACAGCAAACTCAAACTCCTGGGCTTCAGCGATCCTCTTCACTCACCCTCCCAAGTAGCTGGGACTACAGGCAGCCACCACAATGCTCAGCTACCTTTTACATTTTTAGTAGAGTCAGGGTCTCACTCTTGCTCAGGTTGGTCTCAAACTCCTGAGCTCAGGTAATCCACCTGTCTTGGCCTCCCCGAGTGCTAAGATTATAGGCATTAGCCACTGTGCCAAGACTACATGTACTCTTCTCATAGTAAAGAGCAGAGCTTACAGTATTAGGCTGCTGGTTTTAATAACTAATTCCTGCAAAATTATAGTGAGGACTGAGGAAACTAATACTTGTGCTATTTTTTCTTTTTACAACAGAGTCTCACCTGTTAATTGTGATAATAATACTAGCTCCCTTATGGGAAGATTAATATTATTGTATGTACTTATTACATTGGCACAGAGAATATACCAACTCTGTGTTCCCTGTTACTGTTACAGTGCTTGGCACAGAGTAATCACACAGATAACAATGTAGAAAAACCAGGACAGTGCCCACAATGTGGTCTGGTGTCCCATAACTTGCAGGTAACTAGGCCTTTGCTTTTTTCCCCAATATTTGAACTCCAGTGGTAATTAGGACTAGTGTGTGGGGAAGTTCAAATGATTAGGAAATAATTACAAATTCACACAGGAATACAATTGCAAAAGACAGCTCTTAGGATAAAACTATGATTTGATGTAAGCATGTTTTCATTCTTCTCATCCACAGAAGGAGACTCACAGAATTTTTTTAACTATCCACTTGGATTCAGAGCTTGTTTTAAATTATGAAAGCCTAGAGGTGTAGTGGGAATCTTCATGTTGGAAGTCTGCAAGAATTTAGCTGTAATCAAATAAGGCCACATCAAGAAACTTCAATTAGGTATATTTTAAAATTTACCTTATTTGGTAAAAATCTAACTACTATGTACTTAATTTTAAAAAGGAAACACTAATTTTAAAGTTAATTACTCTTCTAATGACCTTACGGTGTTGCTTTTTGCTGGAAAGCATTTGAATATTTGGTTGCAGCATGGAGGACCACAGTTTCAGTTGATCCTCCAGATCCTGTAAGTCCTGTGTGACCTTAAGGGCTTCCTGAGTTGGGTTAGGTAGGAAGGCATGTTGCCAAAGGTGTGGGTAATCTACTGTATTTTTCCATATTTCAATTGGATCTTTCTTAACATCAAGTAATGATTTTAAAACGTCATCTACTGAGAACTTCATCAATTCTATCTACAGCTCCTTCAGTGCTTTGGTAACATCAACTAAGTGAGGCTAAAATGCTATTTTTGAGTGGTATGTTATGATTCACAAAGATGGTGAAACTTTCCTTTTATTCTCCGATCGATAGGTCTAACAGCTACATATTCTTGAAATGATTGGCATATACCATCCTGGCCTTCAATGACATTTGCCATTGTGGAACATTTTGTGGATAATGTACATCTGAAATTTCTTTCTTTTTTTTTTTGAGACAGAGCCTCAAGCTGTCACCCTGGCATCACAGCTCACAGCAACCTGCAATTCCTGGGCTCAAGCAAGTCTCTTGCCTCCGCCTCCCAAGTAGCTGGGACTACAGGCGCCGCCACAACGCCAGGCTA
>CAUYRH010122483.1:0-21414 GCA_963574655.1 Perodicticus potto | reverse complement strand
CTTTTGAGTAGAGACCTGGAGAATTTCCTCTAATTCGGTAAGTCAGGGTTGGGTATAGTGGCTTACGTCTGTCATCCCAGCACACTGGTATGCTGAGGCCTGTGGATTGCCTGAGCTCGCAGATTTGAGACCAGCCTGAGCCAGAGAGAGACCCCCGTCACTAAAAATAGCCAGACATGTGGCAGACAGACTCTGTAGTCCCAGTTACTTGAGAGGCTGAGGCAAGAGAATCGCTTGGGCCCAAGAGTCTGAGGTTACTGTGAGATATGAGGCCATGACACTCTACTAAAGGTGACAAAATAAGACTGTCTTAAAAAATAAAAAATTACTTTCTCAAGGAATATACCTTTGCCCTGCCCCTGTTTTCCTAATTGGTAACTCTTTCATACCGCTTACCCCAATTATAAATAATTATGTTATTATTTAATATTTGCTCTATGTTTAATCTTCCTCTTGCTTGCTGCTCTTTCCCCAACACAGCTTTAGATGCATTGTTGGCATGCAATAAATACTTGCTGAAAGAATGAGTGACGTGTGTCCATTGAATTTAGCAATAAGCGATCACTGTTGACCTTAGTGAGACAGTTTCAGAGAAATGGTGGGGGTGGAAGCTAGATTGCAGTGGGTTATGCAGTAAGTAGGAAGTGAAGAAATGAGGGCAGTGATGTGTAGGCACCTCACCTTTTTTTTTTTCTCTCTTTTTTGCAACAGAGTCTTGCTCTGTTACCCTAGCAGGAGTGTAGGGGTGTCATCGTAACTCATTGCAGTCTTTTTTTTTTTTTTTTTTTGAAACAGAGCCTCAAGCTGTCGCTCTGGGTAGAGTGCCATGGCATTACAGCTCACAGCAGCCTTGACCTCTTGGGCTTAAGCAATTGTCTTACCTCAGCCTCCCAAGTAGCTGGGACTACAGATGCCCGCCACAACACCCAGCTTTTTTTTAAAACAATGATATAAGGGAGAACAAAAGGCAGTCTCTTGGATGACCCTTAAAAGTTTGTGCCAGTGGTAGTCCATATCCCATCTCACCTTTTTTTTTTTGGAGATAGAGCCTCAAAAAAATAGCCGGGCATTGTGGCAGGTGCCTGTAGTTGCCCTGTGTAGAGTACTGTGGCGCCACAGCTCACAGCAACCTCCAACTGCTGGGCTCAAGCGATTCTCCTGTCTCTTCCTCCCAAGTAGCTGGGACTATAGGTGCCCGCCACAATGCCTGGCTATTTTTTGGCTGCAGCCGTCGTTGTTTGGGGGGCCCGGACTGGATTCAAACCCACCTACTCAGGTGTATGTGGCTGGCGCCTTAGCTGCTTGAGCCACAGGCACCAAGCCACCAGCGATGTTTTTTTTTGTTGTTGCAGTTGTCGTTGTTTAGCTGGCCCGGGGCTGGGTTCAAAGCCGCCAGACTCAGCCGGTGCCTTACCCACTGAGCTATGGGTGCTGATAGCTCATTGCAGTCTTAAACTTCTGGGCTCCAGCAATCTTCCTGCCTCACCCTCCCAAGTAGCTGGGACTATAAGCATGGGCCACTGTGCCTAGATACTTTTTTTTATTTTTTGTAGGACAGGGTCTTCCTTCTGCTCAGTCCAGTCTGAAACTCCTAACCCTAAGCAGTCCTTCTGCATTGGCCTCCCGGAGGGTTAGGATTATAGGTGTGAGCCACCACACCCAGCCATGGCAACTTTTTTTTTTTTTTCAGAGATCTCACTTTGTTGCCCTCGGTAGAGTGCTGTAGTGTCACAGCTCACAGCAACCTCCAGCTCTTGGGCTTAGGCAATTCTCTTGCCTCAGCCTCCCAAGTAGCTGGGACTACAGGCACCTGCCACAATGCCTGGCTATTTTTTTGTTGCAGTTTGGCTGGGGGCCCGGTTCGAACCCTCTACCCTTGGTATATGGGGCCAGCGTGCTACTCACTGAGCCACAGGTGCCGCCTACAGCTTTTTTTTTTTTTTTTTTTGAGACAGAGTCTCAAGCTGTTGCCCTGGGTAGAATTTTTTGGTTGTAGTTGTCGTTTGGCAGGCCTGGGCTGGATTCAAACCCGCCAGGTCCAATGTATGTGGCTGGTGTCCTAGCCGCTGAGCTATAGGTACTGAGCCAACTTTTTTTTTTTTGAGACAGAATCTCACCTGTCTCCTTTGGTAGAGTGCCATGGCATCATAGCTCACAGCAACCTCAAACTCTTGGGCTCAAGCGATTCTTTTACTTAGCTTCCTCAGTAACTGGGACTATAGGTGCTTGCCACAGTGCCCAGCTGTTGGGTCTGGCTCTTGCTCAGGCTGGTCTCAGACCTGTGAACTCAGGCAGTCCACCTGCCTTGTCCTCCCAATAGACCAATACTTGTGGCTCTGAAGGAGAGAAGCAAGGGTAGTAGCAAGAGGAGAAAATGTGGTCCAGAGATTTTTTTGATGAGAATGACTTGAACTTTTTTAAATAGTAAGGAGAAGGAGCCAATGCAGAAGAGGGGACACATAGAGATAAAGTGAAAGTACACATCTTCCAAGAGGATGGAATTTGGAACAGGAGTGCCGTGCTGAATAGTCCAGCCTTTGTTGTGTAGACACTGGGGAATCTGACGTAAAGCAGAGATAGCTTAGAGTCTGGGTGAGCCAGCTAAGATTGTGCAGTAGACAGAGAAAAGAAGTCGGTGACTTGAACTAGGGCTAGGGTGAAGGACAAGAAAGGACGAGAGAGACATTTGGAAGGTTGGACCAATTAGAGGAAGTAGTGTGTCTTGGTTTGGGTCCTTCGTGCTTAACATAGAGCATGTGCTAAAATAAGGATTGATTGAACGGCTTTGCGTTTCTCAAAACTAGAGAAAGTGCAGTTTCTGGAGAATGTGGCAATAACAGGTTATCTCAAATGTCTTTATGGGGGAAAGTCCTGATTCTCTTTGAATTCTGGAAATAACCAGAAGTCATTCAGAGCCAGAATGTTCAATTGTTGAATAAGTGGGTGGTCAGGTTAGAGACTATTCCCTTTGGGTTAAAAAGTGAAAACAAATAAGGTGCGGCTCTAAAATAATGAGACTTAGATAGGAGTGGAGCCTGGCAGCTCATAAGTTGACCCTGAAAGCCCTCCCAAGAGTTCTAAAAATATTTCAAACAGATATTTCAGAACTTGGAAGATTCATTTGGATGTCGGTGTCCATTAAAACCCTAACTAATTCATCGTCTGGTCCAGGGTCGGTAACCTGACCTGGGCCTGGTTTGAATGAATTTATACTTTGGAGTTCAGAATGAGGCAGAAGACCTGCGTTTAAATACTAGACTGCCACTTGACCAGTTGCCCTCTCCTCTTGGCCCCAAGTTTCAGTGATTTCATCTGTTAAATGAGAATGATGGTATACTCTCTGACCTCTGCAACCCCAAAAACCAAAAGCTCCCTCTTGAGAGTCTGGAGAATTTTAGATCCAGGAGCAATGGATGATAGGCATATTCCTGTCCTATCCCTGAGGAACTAGAGAGGAGCGGGTGGGTTGAGGTGTTTTAAAGCTTTCTGTCAGCTAATTCTCCCCTGGGATACAAGGACTATTAGTGTACACTAGCTGCCCCAGATTGGTGCTGAGCAGTCTTCAAGTGCCGGGAGCTATGCTTTGTCTATTCATGGCCCCTGTGCTTGTGAAACAGGGTTCGGTGACTGTCACTGTGCCTACAGCAGTCTGAAATTACCAAGAGAAAACAAAGCTGCATACACAGAGCACACAAGGGAGTTTTGTAACAACCTTGTCCTGCTTTCTAGAGCTGAGTCGGTACCACAGCTTGATCTCAGCTGCCCTCTTTATTTTAAGAATTTGGCATCCAAGCTATACCAGGAATATTGTAGTTTGTTAAAAAAAAAAACTCCCTTTTTTCCGGCTCGGCGCCTGTGGCTCGGGCGGCTAAGGCGCCAGCTGCGTACACCTGAGCTGGCGGGTTCGAATCCAGCCCGGGCCTGCCAAACAACAAAGATGGCTGCAACCAAAAAATGGCCGGGCGTTGTGGCAGGCGCCTATAGTCCCAGCTACTTGGGAGGAGGAGGCAGGAGACTCGCTTGAGCCCAGGAATTGGAGGTTGCTGTGAGCTGGGATGCCATAGCACTCTATCCAGGGTGACAGCTTGAGGCTCTGTCTCACACACAAAAAAAAAAAACTTTTGGAGGAATATGTACTGAGTCTTTTTTATTTTTTATTTTTGGTAGAGACAGAGTCTCACTTTATTGCCCTCGATAATGCTGTGGCGTCATACAGCTCACAGCAACCTCCAGCTCTTGGGCTTAGGCAATTCTCTTTCCTCAGCCTCCCGAGTAGCTGGGACTACAGGCGCCCACCACAATGCCTGGCTATTTTTTTGTTGCAGTTTGGCCGTGGCTGGGTTTGAACACACCACCCTCAGTGTATGGCACCGGTGTCTTAGACACTGCCACAGGTGCCGCCCTATGTACTGACTTTTGATCTCTAAGCCTGCACAACCCTTTCCCGTCTTTTAAGTCATCTCTAGAGTCAGTTTGCTCTGCAGCCTTTCCTGGCTCCCTTCATTGTAGTAAATAGGTGTTAACATGGAGTTTCTAAAGTGCAGAAACTTTAGAATGAGGCAGACCTGAGTTTGAGTGTTAAATCTGCCATGTGACCCTTCACCCCTGTTTCTGGCCATGAGTTTCAGTTTTGTCATTTGTTAAATGAGTGTAATAATACTTGTCTCACAGGATTGCTTGGAGAATTAAAGTGATAGTGGGTTTATAGAAGCATCTAGCATAGTTCTTAGCATACAGGAAACATTCATTAAATGTTTGTCCTTTTTCTTTTATACCTATTAACTTTTGTTTCTCTGAACTAAAAGAGTTCTTTCTTTTATCTCTGAAATAATATCCAAGTGACAAATCACAATATGGAATATATAAGAGTGTTTCTTTTCCAGTGGATTTGTTTATTTTTTATTTTTCATAGAGACAGTGTCTTGCTCTGTTTTGCAAACTGGAATACAATGGCCTAGTCATAACTTACCGTAACCTTAAACTCTTGGGTTCAAGCAGTCCTCCCACCTCAGTTTCCCAAATCACTGGGATTATAAGGCATGAGCAGAGATAATGTTATCGGTTGTAGAGCTTTATATCAAGAAGACCAATGACATTGATTGAATGAATAGGCTCCTGGACTAGGTGATGGAAAATTTGAATAAAACAGGGCATATGGGTGGCGCCTGTGGCTCAGTGGGTAGGGCTCTGGCCCTATATAGCAAGGGTGGCGGGTTCAAACCTGGCCCTGGCCAAACTACAACAAAAAAATAGCCGGGTGTTATGGAGGGCGCCTATAGTCCCAGCTACTCGGGAGGCTGAGGCAAGGGAATCTCCTGGGCCCAGGAGTTGGAGGTTGTTCTGAGCTGTGTGTTGCCACAGCACTCAACGGAGGGCAATAAAGTGAGACTGTCTCTGGTGGCGCTTGTGGTTCAAAGGAGTAGGGCACTGGCCCCATATGCTAGAGATGGCAGGTTCAAACTCAGCCCCAGCCAAAAACTGCAAAAAAAAAAAAGTGAGATTCTGTCTCTTAAAAAAAAACAAAACAGGGCCTATGAGGCATAAGAAAAGGCAACGACATGTGTAACCCAGAAAGGAGAAGTTTCTGAGTGCTGGATGGGAACAGTCATAGAAAGAGCTGACACTGGAAAGAGGGAGACCTGTTCATTTCTTCTACTCAGAGCTATAAGCAATGCCTGAAAAGGTGGATTTTGTTATAGTAGAAAAAGGCCCAATCAGAACCATTTTTTAAAATGGAAAGGAGGCTCAGCACCTGTGGCGCAAGCAGTTAGCCAAACAACAATGACGGCTGCAACCAAAAAATAGCCAGGCTTTGTCGCAGGCGCTGGTAGTCCCAGCTACTTGGGAGGCGGAGGCAAGAGAATCGCTTGAGCCCAAGAGTTGGAGGTTGCTGTGAGCTGTGATGCCACAGCACTCCGCTCATGGCAACAGCTTGAGGCTCTGTCTCAAAAATAAATGGAAAGGAGACTCCTTTTGAGGTCATGAATTCCCTAACGTTAGAGACATAAGCAGAGGTTGTATAAGTGCACATCAGGGATCTCCTGGCCGAGACTGTGCATGTAGCAGAGCATTGTCCTGACCCTTTTTTATGAGATTCTGTTAACTCAGTCTTATTCTATGTGGTAGGAATCCTGTTCCTTTGCCTCCTGCTTCTTTGGCCTTCTGAACCTCTTTGTTTTGCGTGCAGGTGAAGATGCTTGGAGGTGTCGGGGCTGTGGGGACCACGTTGCTCCAAGTCAGAGGTTATATAGGACTGTCAATGAGGCCTGGCACAGCTCTTGCTTCCGGTAAGTGGGTCCATCCTCCTGTCTTTACCATTGTACTTGGCAGGCACTATTTCATTTTCTGGAAAACAAGGAAACAAATTTGAATCTCAGTGCAAGGGTGAGAGGAGGAATGTGCCAAGGAAGAGCTCATGACCAAACCTCAAGTGTGGCCCTCCTGAAGCCAGGTTCAATTGGAAGAGCCACAAATGGGCCAAATGCAGCTGGATGCAGGGTTGGGTGATAGCTGGAGCCAAGGTTTCTCCCAGCACAATCATTTTATGGGTGAGGAAACCAAGACCTAGAAAGAGGGACTTTCAAATGGCTGTACTGCTGGTTGTGCAGATGCCCCAAGGATTGTTGGGGTTTTTGTTGTTGTTTGTTTTTAGTTTTTAATATTTTTAAGGTTTAAAAAGTGTTTTAAAGATTGTAATTTCTGGGCTAGGCGCCTGTGGCTCAATGGACTAAGGCGCCAGCCACGTACACCTGAGCTGGCGGGTTTGACCCAGCCAGGGCCCGCCAAACAACAATGGCGGCTGCAACCAAAAAATATCCTGGCGTTCTGGCGTTGTGGTGGGCGCCTGTAGTCCCAGCTACTTGGGAGGCAGAGGCAGGAGACTCGCTTGAGCCCAGGAATTGGAGGTTGCTATGAGCTGTGATGCCACGGCACTCTATCCAGGGTGACAGCTTGAGGCACTGTCTCAAAAAAAAAAAAAAAAAAAAAGATTGTAATTTCTGGGCGGCGCCTGTGGCTCAGTGAGTAGGGTGCCAGCCCCATATACCGAGGGTGACGGGTTCCAACCCGGCCTCAGCAGAACTGCAACAAAAAAATAGCTGGGTGTTGTTGCGGACGCCTGTAGTCCCAGTTACTCAGGAGGCTGAGACAAGAGAATCGTCTAAGCCCAGAAGCTGGGGGTTGTTGTGAGCTGTGAAGCCATGGCACTCTACCAAGGGTGACAAAGTGAGACTCTGTCTCTAAAAAAAAAGATTGTAATTTCTAGTTGGACAATAACTGAATGAATACCCTAATGACAGACCACTGCAAAATGCTTCAGCTGTATTTAGGGCACAGAGGTAGGGATTATCTTCCAAGCACCCCAGCTCCCTTGATGAGAAGATCAGAGATACTCTGATTTGTGTTATTGTGACATCTATTAGGTGATATAGATTGTTCCTCCTGCAGTGTGAGCTCAAGTATTGTTCCTAATGTGGTTTGCAGAGCTGGCTCTTCATTATAGAAAGCTTCTCTAGGTTCTTACTTTTTGATATTAACTTTATTGTAGCTCTCAGATTATTTTTGCTGCTCACTTTCTTAAAAATTATACATACTTTAAAGTCATATATTTTCTGCTGTCTGAGGTTCACTTTCCTCATTTGTGAAACAGGGATGTTAATAATTTTATCTTTTTGTTGAGATTGAATTAAATAATATATCCTAAGTACCCAGTAATGGCGGTACATACTGAATGGGTTATTCCTTCTCCCAGTCAGCTTGGAATCCTCAAGGGTAGGAGGAGCTTGTCCTTGTAGCCTCCAGAACATAAAAGAGTGGGTACTTGGCTCATAGGCATTCCACATCGGGTCAGCTTCATAGGCTAGGTGGACCTATTTGGCCCCAGAGGAGTGAAGTGGTCAGGCTGTACTTCAGTTTTGAGAATAAGACAGACTATAGAAAGGCACCGTGTGCTGTAGATTTCAGCTCCCACACACAGCTCTTGTTGTAAAGGATCTCCTGTCTGATATCAAGTAATTTAGTTGGCCTTTAAACACTTGCCTCCCTGCTGGGAACTATGTGGGGGTTTGGCTCAGAGATATCTGGCCTCTGTAAGAGTTGGAGAGAAACCAACATTTTCCTGCCCTTTCAGCTGTAATTTAGAGCCCTCAAATCCTCCCTATGGATCTTATGCCTTGGTTTCTCCTCCCTTTACTCCCAGAAAAGTTGATTCTGCCTTTTCTTTTCCAATTTAGTATGACAGAAGCAGAGAGTGTCAGAGGTATAAAGGGTCTCATAGCCCTTTCATTTTATAGCTGAGACTAATAAACAGCATCAGAACTCAGTGATTACACACACTGCATTTTGCCCTGGCATCTAATCCATATGTCATGTCTCTTACTGCTGTTTTCTTATTTGTATGAAGATTTTCTATCAAAATGAGTGGGACAGAATATAGCAAGCTAATCTTTGGAATTCCTGGATTCTCCTATAGCTAAAGAACTTCAGAACTAGAAAGGATCATCTACTACTGTATGGTATAACCCCTTCACATCACAGATGAGAGGCTTGAAACCAAAAGGACTTGTTTAAGGTCACTTAAACAAAAATGACAAGAGCCAGCCCAATTTTAATTGAGATCTTGGGTCATTTGTAAGGCTGATGAGATGCTGGCGTGTGAGTGTGTGTGTGTGTGAATGAGAGAGAGAGAACTAACACAAATACATATATGTAAGGGAGAATTAAGGCACATTAGCCTAGTGGATAAGAATACAGGCCATAGAATAGCACTGTGGTTTTATTTATTTATTTATTTATTTTATTTTTTATTTTTTTTTTAGAGACAGAGTCTCACTTTGTCGCCCTCGGTGTATGTAGTACCATGGCATTACAGCTCACAGCAACCTCCAAATCCTGGGCTTAGGTGATTCTCTTGCCTCAGCCTCCTGAGTAGCTAGGACTACATGCGCCCACCACAAAGCCCGGCTATTTTTTTGTTGCAGTTTGGCCGGGGCGGGCTTGAAACCTGCCACCCTTGGTATATGGGGCCGGCACCCTGCTCACTGAACCACAGGTGCGACCCAGCACTGTGATTTTAAATCTTGGCTTTGCAGTTTATTAACTAGGCTTAAGTGACTTCTCTAAGCTTCAGGCACCCCATCTGTAAAATGAAGATAAAGCTGTTACTCATCCCACATGGTGATTAGGGGGGATTAAACACAATACCCTATATGAAGTGATTAGCATAGCACCTTATACCTAGAAAACTCTTCAGTAGTGAATTTGTGCCTGTATACACCTCCATATATACGTTTATTTCTCTTACTACATGTCCATTGGTCATGTGGAGCCAAAGAGCATCTGGGTTTGATCTCAGATGCTTCATCTTAAGGACAGAAACTCTCTAATCACACTCTACTGAAAGAGCATGTCGTCTGACTCCTAAACTTTCCTATGATAAATTCAAACTGGATACCATGGCGCCCTCAGATGGAGCCTGCCAATTTGCCATGGGGAGAGTAGCTGTTTTTTTGGATCCAGTTTGATTTTTCCCTAAATTGGAGGAAGGTCTTTGGAGCTGGGAAGACTATTTGTCTGACCCCAAGCAATACCTTGGATTATGAGGAGCATGGGGTATCAGCCTGAATGTCTTTTGAGATCCCTTCCACTTCACCTTTCCAGTGATTATCTGGTGAATTTAGAGTGCATGGGTGGAGACCTCCTGGAAGCAGGACTCTCCCTCTGTACTACTCAGAGAAAGTAATTTTTCATGGTCCCCTTCCACTTTTGCTCTTACCCAGCTGGTCTTTTCTTCTCTCCTTTCCTTTGAGGCCTTTGTCCTACTCACAGGGTAGGTCTGAAAAGTGAATGGAGAAATTGCTGGAGTCTGGTCCAAACTCCTCCCTCCCCTCCCTCACCTCCTTCTTATACTACCCCATCTTCTTGTCTACAGCCACATCTGTAATCCTGCCTCGCATAACCTTCTGACAGATTCACAGGTGTCCAGAACAGTAGGAAGTCACTTAAAACTGGAACCTGGGACTGCACATTTCCTGGGAATAGCCCAGTCTGTAATTGTACTGGTATAGTTAGGTGCTTGCCAGGATCTTTCAGATCTCCTGGACCCTTGGCTGATCAGCCCTGCTTCTGCTTCTCCCCAACCTTCCCAACAGGCCTTTTTAAATTCTGAGCACCTCCGTTTCCTTGAACAGTGAGTGCCATTGATTCTGGAACTGGGGCTGTTTTCTCTGAAGCTCTCTGGAACTGGCTCCCTCTCCAAGGAGGCCAGGAGAGCAGTCAGAGTGTGTATTATTTGTAGCATGAGTTAAAGTATGGAGCAATGCATGGTGACCTGGCCTCTTGGCAAGCCAAAAGACCTCAACAGCTTTTCTGATGATTGTCCCTTTCACCCTTGTTAGGAGGTAATTGGGGCTAGGAGGAGTTAAAAGCTGCACCTGTTACTCTTTATGGCCCCAACCTGAGTCTCTGTTGCTAGACTTTTTTTCTAACACCTTTATCACAGGGAAAATCCCCCACTCTTAAGGCTCTTGAGAATGCTCAGAGCCTCAATTCTCAAGATCACAAACACAGTCTATTTTAGCTTTCTCTTTTGAGAAGTAATTACTAATGCCTATACTCTAGAAAAAAAGGCTAGTGCAGATAGAAGACTGGTCATTTCATCAGGCAACGGATTATTTCCACTAAATTTGTGACTTAGGAAGGCCAGTGAAGCAATGACACACGTAGCAACCAGAGACTATGTTGTAATGCATCAGCTGACAAGGTACTTTCTGTGATGCTGAAAGCTGCTTTCATTTTCTCACTCTTACTCCTATCTTAAGCAAGTGTGGTAGAATCATTATTGTAGTCATAGGTAACTTTATTGAGTGCTCCATGCCAGACACTGACCTAAGCATTTCACATACCTTATTCCATTTAATCTGTACAGCAGCCCAATAAATGCAATACTGATCTTATCTACTTTAAAAATGGGGAAATGGAGTTTATTTGCTTAAAGTCACAGAGCCTAGTAATTAGAATAACTGGAAGTTGAAACCAGGCATTCTGACTCTTCTACAAGAATTTCTTGGCCTTCCTACAAATGGGCATGTCATTAAACGTCACTGAGGCCCAGTTTCCTCTTCTATAATACGAAAGTGCAGGCTTGGCACCTGTAGCTCAGGGGCTAGGGCGCCAGCCACATGACACTGGAGGTGGCGGGTTCAAACCCAGCCCAGGCTGGCCAAACAACAATGATAAATACAACAACAAAATAGCCGGGCATTGTGGCGGGCACCTGTAAGTAAGCCACCTCTTAGAGTTGTTGTCCTAGCTACTTGGGAGGCTGAGGCAAGAGAATCGCTTCACCCCAAGAGTTTGAGGTTGCTGTGAGCTGTGATGCCATAGCACTCTACCGAGAGTGACATAGTGAGACTCTGTCTCAAAAAAAAAAAAACAATGTGAAAGTGCAAACCCTCATCCTGCCTGCGACACACCTGTAGTGTCAGAAAACATTGAAGGGCATTGGTTCAAAGGTTTCATGAACTCTATAAAGTGTCAACAAAAATGGTGTTAACTTTCTCCTGTGTCTCAGTCTCCTAATGTGGGGATCAGTGGAGCAACCCTGCCATCTGCTGTTCTGCTGTTGATGTTGCTGCCACATTTATTGGCCCAAGCCTTTGATTCTGGTTGTGGTCTTCTGTGGAAGGCCTCAGACAGTTTCCTTGTTTGTCCTGTTTATATCCAAGGAAACAGCCAGCTGGCAGGTCATTACAGATGGCTGGCAGATAGGGGCTGGGGCCTGCCTGACAGAGAAAGGAAGGACAGACACCTACGCCCTGTTCTGCCCCACCATAAACACTGAGTAGGACTCCTAGGAGGTAGCAGCAGCATGTGACCTTCAATGTGCCTTAATCCTGCTCTTTTCTTTGGAAAGAGAGAACTAAGACCCCCCCCCCCCATAGAAACCCCATAGCTACTCTATCCAAGACAGAGATAGAAAGATGGACCAGGAATGGATGACTGATATTTATTAAACATTGTAGTAAGAGCTTCTTTTAGATTATGAGATTCAATCCTTACAACAACCCTGCAACTCCCATTTTATCCTAAAACAGGAAGATCCAGAAAGTGGAGTAACTTGTCAAGGTCATACAGCTGACATTTGAACTCTGTTCCCCTGGCTCCCAACTCAGTCATTTTTTCCACTGGGAGTCCTAGGAAAGAACAGTAGACTTGGACATGAAAACGTGGTTTGAGTCTCAGTGGAGCCAGGATAGCTGTATAACCACAGCAAGTTCTTTAGCCCTTGTGCCGCTCAGCTTCTTATCTGGAAAATGGGGTAAAAGTAAGCCACCTCAGGGCGGCGCCTGTGACTCATCGAGTAGGGCGCCGGCCCCATATACCGAAGGTGGCGGGTTCAAACCCCGCCTCGCCGAACTGCAAAAAATAAAAAAACAGAAAAATAGCCGGGCACTGTGGCGAGCGCCTGTAGTCCCAGCTACGCGGGAGGCTGAGGCAAGGGAATCGCCTAAGCCCAGGAGTTGGAGGTTGCTGTAGCTGTGTGACACCATGGCACTTCACTGAGAGTGATAAAGTGAGACTCTGTCTCTACCAAAAAAAAAGTGAGCACCTCTTAGAGTTGTGAGGATCAAGGAGGTAATGGAGAAGAAAGGACTCTGAGGGTGGCACCTGTAGCTCAGTGAGTAGGGCACCAGCCACATACACCAGGGCTGGCAGGTTCAAACCCTGCCTGGGCCAGCTAAAACAATGACAAAAAATAGCCGGCCATGTGGCAGGCACTGTAGTCCCAGCTACTTGGGAGGGTGAGGCAAGAGAATTGCTTAAGCCCCAGAGTTTGAGATAGCTGTGAGCTGTGACGCCATGGCACTCTACCGAGGGCGGCATAATGAGACTCTGTCTCAAAAAAAAAAAAGGACTCTGAAAGTATTAGGATGGTACAGTGTGAAGAGTACATGCACATGGCAGCATTATGCATCTTCTATTAACTACACATAATTTGGAGGCTCATCTGCCATACTAAAGGCACCAAACTAGGCACTGTTAGGGATATAGAGATGGCATACTGGCCTGGTCTCTTAACTGGCTCCCTCAGACAGCTGGAAACAGACAATAACATGGAACGTTCCTAACAGTGGCTTCAGTCAGCTTCCATTCTCTCTCTCTCACCTGAAACAACATTACCTTTGTAATGTTCCAGAGGACAGTCTTCAATCTTCATCTTATATGACCTCCCAAAGGACAGTAGAGGTAGAAGTAGAGAAAAATGAATCTGAATTTGGAGTCATGTTGCTTAGGCTTATAGCCCAGCTTCACTCACCAGCCACCTGACCATTAGCCAGCTTCTTAACCTCTCTTTGCTACAGTTTGCTCATCTATGAAAGGGAGAAATGGTTTACACCTCAAAAGGTTGTAATGCCAATTAAGTTCTGTCATGTTCAAAGTCCTCAGCAAAGTGCTCGCACATAGTTAGGACTTAATAGATGTTAGTGTTTATTATTAGTATCTGTCACTCTTGAAATGTTCCATTCCCTTGGCTTCCTTGACATTCCACACTGCTGATTTCCACCCCTTCTCTTTGGCAATTCCCATTTGCTTAACTTCTCCCATCCAGCTATGAGTTTTTGCCATTCCTTCAGGTTTGTTGTTTTCTTACTAGGCAGTCTTTTTTTTGTTTGTTTGGTTTTTTGTTTTTTTAGAGACAGAGTCTTACTTTGTTGCCCTCGGTAGAGTGCCTTGGCGTCACAGCTCACAGCAACCTCCAGTTCTTGAGTTCAGGCGATTCTCTTGCCTCAGCCTCCCAAGTAGCTGGGACTACAGGCATCCACCACAACACCTGGCTATTTTTTTGTTGCAGTTTGGCCGGGGCCTCCGCCCTCGGTAGATGGGGCCGGCGCCCTACCCACTGAGCCACAGGTGCCGCCCCTTACTAGGCAGTCTTATGTATATCTGTATTTTCCATCATCCTCCACATTCTGATAACCCCTAAACCTTCCCACTGAGCTCCAGAGCCGTATACATAGTATTCTACTATCAACTAACCTGAACTTTCAATCTTCCCCCAAACTGGGTCCTGTTCCATTGTAACCTATCTAATTGAGAGGCACCACCATCCATCTCCTTCCTAAATCAGAAACCTGGGAGTCCTTGATACCTCTTCTCTTCCATCCTCAATATCCAAGCCTATCAATTTTATCTGTAGATAGTATTTTGAATGGGTTCACTTGTTTCCCTTTCTCCTACCACCACCCTTTTCCCTATCATCACTCTCCTAGATAGCTGCAGTAGCCTCTGTTTCCCCACACTCTTCCACAATCACTCTATATCCCCAATCCATTCTCTACAGAACAGTTGGAAGGAATGATCTTTAAAAAAAGATGCTGGGTATGGTGGCTCACACCTGTAATCCTAGCACCGTGGGAGGCTGAGGCATGAGGATCACTTAAAAGTCAGGAGTTCGAGATCAGCGTAAGCAAGAATGAGGCCCTATCTCTACTAAAAAATAGAAAAATTAGCCAGATCATGGCATGCGCATGTAGTTCCAGCTTCTCAGGAGGCTGAGGCAGGAGGATTGTGTAAGTCCAGGCATTTGAGGTTGCTGTGAGGTAGGCTGAGTTCGTGGTACTCCACCAAGGCAACAGAACAAGACTCCTGTCTCAAGAAAAATAAAAATAAACAGAATAAACAAATTTTATAAAATTAAAAATAAATAAATAGTAAAAATGCTGCCCATATCATACTATGTTGTCTCCCCTTACACACTTCCATAGCTTTCCAGTGTTCTTAGGTAAATACCAAAACTCTTAAAATGGCATATAGTAGACATACCCCTCCCCAGCCAATCTGGCTGTCTCTCCACGTCTCTACAACCTCCTGCTCACTTTGACAAGGGCTTTGTTCATGCTGCTCTCTCTGATTGGAATTTCTCCTCACTCTCTCTTTTTTTTTTAATTTAATTTAATTTATTTATTTATTTATTTTTTGAGACAGAACCTCAAGCTTTCACCCTGGGTAGAGTGCTGTGGCATCACAGCTCACAGCAACCTCTAACTCCTGGGCTCAAGCGATTTTCCTGCCTCCGCCTCCCAAATAGCTGAGACTACAGGTGCCCGCCACAACGCCCGGCTATTTTTTGGTTGCAACCGTCATTGTTGTTTGGCGGGCCGGGGCTGGATCCAAACCCTCCAGCTCAGGCATATGTGGCTGGCTCCTTAGCCACTTGAACCACAGGCGCAGAGCCTCCTCACCCCTTTTTTGCCTAACTAACTCTTGCTTATCATTCACATCTTACTTGGATGGCTCAGGGAAATACAGTAGTAATTCCTTATCCTGAAGAGTAAGTCAAAACCCCATTTTATGATTTCATAAACCTTTTCTTAGAATCTTTTTTGTTGTTGTCATTTTAATCTCACATTTATTTGTGTGATCATCTCTTTTATTTTATTTATTTATTTATTTTTCTGATGAGACAGAGTCTCACTCTGTCACCCTGGGTACAGTGCTATGGAATCATAGCTCACAGCAACTTCAAACTCTTGGGCTTGAACGATCCTCTTGCCTCAGCCTACCAAATAGGTGGGGCTGTAGGCACCCTTCACAATGCCCAGTTAGTTTCTATTTTTAGTAGAGAAGGGGTCTTGTTCTTGCTCAGAGTGGTCTCTAACTCTTGAGCTCAGGCAGTCCACATGCCCTGGCCTCCCAAAGTGCTAGGATTACAGTCATAGGTCACTGTGCCTGACTGAGTTGCAAACCTTTTAATTTATTTTATTTTTTTTTTTTTTTGAGACAAAGGTAGAGTGCCGTAGCGTCACAGCTCACAGCAACCTCCTGCTCTTGGGCTTAGGCAATTCTCTTGCCTCAGCTTCCCAAGTAGCTGAGACTACAGGTCCCCACCACTACATCCGGCTATTTTTTTAGTTGTAGTTGTCATTGTTGTTTGGCAAGCCCGGACTGGATTTAAACCTGCCAGCTCCAGTGTGTGTGGCTGGCACCCTAGCTGCTGAACTAAAGGCGCTAAGCCAAAATTGTTTTTCTTAAGACTAGAGTCCCATTTTGCCACCCTTGGTAGAGTGCCATGGCATCATGGCTCATAGCAAACTCAGACTCTTGGGCTCAAGCAATCCTCTTGCCCCAGCCTCCCAAGTAACTGGCACTATAGGCGCCCATCACAACACCTGGCTATTCTTTTTTTTTTTTTTTGAGTCTCACCGTGTTGCCCTCAGTAGAGTGCCGTGGTGACACAGCTTACAGCAACCTCAAACTCTTGGGCTTAAACGATTCTCTTGCCTCAGGCTCCCAAGTAGCTGAGACTACAGGCACCCGCCACAATGCCCAGGTATTTTTTTGTTGCAGTTGTCATTGTTGCTTAGCTGTCCCAGGCTGGGTTTGAACCCACCAGCCTCGGTGTATGTGGCTGATGCCATAACCACTGTGCTATGGGCGCTGAGTCCACCTAGCTATTTTTTTCTTTTTTTGCAGTTTTTGGCCGGGGCTGGGTTTGAACCCACCACCTCCGGTATATGGGGCTGGCGCCCTACTCCTTTGAGCCACAGGCGCCGCCCCTCACCTAGCTATTTTTAGAGACAGGGTCTTGCTATTACTCAGGCTGGTCTGAAACTCCTGAGCTCAGGCAATCCACCTGCATCAGCCTCCCAGAGTGCTAGGATTTCAGGCATGAGCCACTGAGCACAGCCTTGATTGTCTCCTTTTTTAAAAGTTTCTTGTAGAGGCCAGGTGGGATGGCTCATGCCTATAATCTTAGCTTTCTGGGAGGCTGAGGCAGGAGGATCATTAGAGCTCAGGAGTTTGAGCCCAGCCCGAGCAAGAGTGAGACCCTGTCTCTACTAAAAATATAGAAAAATTAGCCAAGCTTTATGACACGTTCCTTATTTTTCTTTTTTTTTTTTTATTTATTGTTGGGGATTCATTGAGGGTACAAGAAACCAGGTTACACTGATTGCATTTGTTAGGTAAAGACCCTCTTACAATCGTGTCTTACCCCCAAAAGGTGTGGCACACACCAAGAAACACGTTCCTTTTCTTTTTTTTTTTTTGAAACAGAGTCCCAAGCTGTCGCCCTAGGTAGAGTGCTGTGGTGTCACAGCTCACAGCAACCTCAAACTCTTGGGCTTAAGTGATTCTCTTTCCTCAGCCTCCGAGGTAGCTGGGACTACAGGTGCCTGCCACAATACCCAGCTATTTTGTTATTGTTGTTGTTGTTATTGCAGTTGTCATTGTTGTTTTAGCTGGCTGAGGCCAGGTTCGAACCCGCCAGCCTCAGTGTATGTGGCCAGCGCCCTACCCACTGAGCTATGGGCACCACCAACACATTCCTGGAGTCCCAGCTATTTGGGACTATTTGAGGTTGCTGTGAGCTAGGCTAACACCACGGCACTCTATCCTAAGGCAACAGAGTGACACTGTCTCAAAACAAATTTTTTTTTTCTTGTAGAGATGTGGTCTCATTATGTTGCCTAGGCTGGTCTTGAACTCCTAGCCTCAAGTGATCCTTTCCCCTCTGCCTCCCAAAGTGCTAGGATTATAGGCATGAGCCACTGCACCTGGCCCACATTGATTATCTCCTTAATGGTATCTTAAGCATAACTTGGTCATGGACCATGGGATATTTTTTGTCCCTCATTGTGTCACCACTGTGCCTATCTTTGGTGCAGGGAAGATATTTATTGAATGAATTTGCCAGAGGTGGCCAGGAGATACGATGTAAGTGAGGCCTTTCCCTGCCCCTGCCCTTCCCCACATCCTTCCCTTTAGCAACCACTGTGACTGTAGTTACTGTAAATGGCAAGGAGGAATGAGTGCCAGGCATTGAGTTGTTTTGGAAAATTGACTACATGTGTCAAGGTGAGAAATTAAAGCTTTTTTTTTTTTTTTTTTTTGCAGTTTTTGGCCAGGACTGGGTTTGAACCCGCCACCTCTGGCATATGGGGCTGGCGCCCTACTCCTTTGAGCCATAGGCACCACCCAGAAATTAAAGCTTTATTTGGGGCAGCACTTGTGGCTTAAAGGAGTAGGGAACCGGCCCCCATATGCCAGAGGTGGCAGGTTCAAAACCAGCCCCGGCAAAAAAAAAAACAAATAAAAGCTTTATCTGAAGTCCTCAGAGGAACCATTCCATAGGGAGAAGCCAGAGAGGCTGACCCAGAAGTCCTTCTCTCCAGCAGCAAGTCTTGAGCTGTGTTCTTTATAGGTAAAATCCAGACAGGAACAAGACCTGAGGACCTCTGGAGAAAGAGGCAATAGAGGAAGAATGAGTTCAGCTACTCTAGCCCAAGCTAATTATGAATTGTCCAGACAGCTGAAAATTTTCAATTCCAGTTGTAAGTTTTTTCATTTTTAAAATTTTATCTTTGAAGGATGATGTTAACTAAAGATATCCACTAAGTATAGAGTGGAGAAAGATTATTTACATAATCTTTCATAGTATAATAATAATATAATAATAATTTCATAATCTTACATAGTATCTTTTACTTATAGGATAACTAAGGAGAGTGAGGAGGGGAGCGAATAGGTTGGCAGCTCCATCAAGAACTTGGAAATTTAGTTTGTCCTCCGTGAGTTAAATTAATTAGATATGTAAGTAATTAGAGCAGTATTGTGTGGTAGTTAAGAGCACAGATTAAGAACTAGATTGCTTGGGTTCAAATCCTAGTTATGCTGTTTATTAGCTATGCACTTGGTGTTTGATTTCCTCATCTAAAATATGGGGGGCCAGACGTGGTGGCTCACACCTGTAATCCTAGCACTCTGAGAGGCCAAGGCAGGTGGATTACTTGAGCTCACAATTGGGAGACTAGCCTGAGCAAGAGTGAGATCCTGTCTCTACTAAAAATGAAACACTGAGCCAAGAGGCTCACTTGAGCCCAAGAGTTGGTTGGAAGTTGCTGTGAGCTGTGATGCCATAGCCCTCTACCAAGAGTGATAAAGTGAGATTCTGTCTCAAAAAAAAAAATGGGGACAGTAACTCACTACCAGCCTCCTCCTTTTTTTTTTTTTTTTTTTTTGAGACAGAGTCTCACTTTGTCACCCTCGGTAGAGTGCTATGGTGTCACAGCTTACAGCAACCTCCAGCTCTCAGGCTTAGGTGATTCTCTTCCCTCAGCCTCCCTAGTAGCTGGGACTACAGGCGCTCACCACGACGCCCAGCTATATTTTTGTTGCAGTTTGGCTGGGCCCCAGTTTGAACCCATCACCCTCAGTATATGGGGCCAGTGCCCTACTCACTGAGCCACAGGTGCCACCCGTCTGCCTCCTGCTTATTGCCTATCCTCACAGTTCTATGTGAGTGAAGTCATGCGTAGCACTGGGAATGGGTGTCACATAGCACTCATGAATGTTAGCCATTTGCTTTTTAGCTACTAGAGAAGCGAATGTCTCTTATGACTGAATTATATATGAATTGGTGATTATTCCACATATCTAAAGAAGTGATTATTTTTTCAATTTAAATTTAGTTTAAAAACCACAATAAAGGCTTGGTGCCTATAGTTTAAGCAGCTAGGGCTCCAGCTATGTACACCAGAGCTGGAGGGTTTGAATCCAGCCCCGGCCTGCCAAACAACAATGACAACTACAGCCAAAAAATAGCCAGGCATAGTGGCAGGCACCTATAGTCCCAGCTACTTGGGAGGCTGAGCAAGAGAATCGCTTAAGCCCAAGAGTTTGAGGTTGCCGTGAGCTGTGATGCCACGGCACTCTACCCAGGGTGACAGCTTGAGACTCTATCTCAAAAAAAAACATAATAAATAATACATAAGTGGCCAGGAGTGAAATAGGAAGTGAAAAATGGCAGTGTCTCACACCTGTGAGACACTGGGAAGCTGCGACGGGTGGATTGCCAAAAAGTGAAAAATCAATGAATCATAACTAGTTGTGTGTCCAGACAGGCACTAGATCTTGGTTTGGTCACCAGAAGAGGGTTTTTTGTGACAGGCAGGGCTGGTTTGGCTTACTTAACTACTGCCAGGATAAAATTTCTCCCCATCGCTGTTCATTTTCCTTTATTTTAATTTCATAGGGAAGGCTCACAGGGAAGCCTTCTAATGCCTAATTCAGCTTCCTGGGATTCTTGATAACAGGAAGGGTCTGGAAATAGTACCCATATAGGGGATATGGATATTCAGATTCCAATTATCAATTCATAAATGGATAGTGAGGTTGATAAATGGTTGGGGCAGAACCATCACAGAATATCCGTACCCCTATGGACATTATGAAGTCCTGTTTCTGGACCAAAAAGACTAAAACCAGGCCCAGATTAGGGTCCAAGATGACACCAGCCTTGGAGAGTTCTCTGGGTGGTCAGCCAGCCAACCTTCTTCTTACTACACCCCCTTCCTCAATATTTCTTTCAGCATTGGCTTACTGGGTATAAAATTTTTTGTTCACCTAGCACCTTCCTTTTCAGAGAAAGAAATGAAGCCCAGAGAGTTTTAGCAGCTTACCTAAAATCACACAGCATATTTGTTTTGTTTTAAAGATTTAATAAGTTGGACCTGTACCATAAAATATGCGACTTCCCTACAACTCCAGGACAGTTTAGATATCAAATGGACTATCACCATTATGAAACAGTTTTTATTTTCTTTTTTTTTGAGACAGAGTCTCACTATATTGCCCTCAGTAGAGTGCTGTGGTGCCACAGCTCATAGCAATCTCAAACTCTTGGGCTTAAGCGATTCTCTTGCCTCAGCCTCCCAAGCAGCCGAGACTACAGGCACCTGCCACAACGCCCAGCTATTTTTCATTTGGCTATTTTTTTGTTGTAGTTGTCATTATTGTTCAACAGGCCTGGGCCAGACTCAAACCCGCAAGCCTTGATGTATGTGGCTGGTGCCCTACTCACTGAGCTACAGGCACTGAGCCATTTTATTTATTTATTTATTTATTTATTTATTTATTTATTTTTGAGGCAGAGTCTCATTATGTCACCCTCAGCAGAGTGCTATGGTGTCATAGCTCACAGCAACCTCAAACTCTTGGACTTAAGCAATTCTCTTGCCTCAGCCTCACAAGTACTACAGGCACCTGCCACAACGCCCGGCTGTTTTTTTGGTGCAGTTGTCATTGGTTTTTAGCAGGCCCAGGCCGGGTTGGAACCCACCAGCCTTGGTGAATGTAACCGGCACCCTTACCACTGAAAAACAGGTGCCGAGCCTATTTTTGTAATTTCTTGATGATAATGATGGTCGTGATAATTATCTTATTTCATTAGATTTAGAGGTTGCAAGTAGTTTTTTTTTGTTTGTTTGTTTTTTGTTTTTTGAGACAGAGCCTCAAGCTGTCACCCTGGGTAGAGTGCTGTGGCATCACAGCTCACAGCAACCTCCAATTCCTGGGCTCAAGCGAGTCTCCTGCCTCCGCCTCCCAAGTAGCTGGGACTACAGGCGCCCGCCACAA
>CAUYRH010122482.1:0-12940 GCA_963574655.1 Perodicticus potto | reverse complement strand
CAGCTGGTTGCCGCAGCACCAACACCACCACGGAGGAGGCGGCAGGTCCGCCAGCTCTGCTGAGCTGGCTAGGGTGCCAGATGTCCTGCATCAATTCTCCCTCTCCGAGTAGAAACCCCAACTGCTGTTAGGGAAAAGGGGCAAAGACTCGATCTAACTGCTTCCTGCTGGGTGAGTTGGAGGACATTCTTAGCATTTGTGTGTTAATAATGGTGAGAGCCACTGGCATATGTCAGCACTTAAGGAATATAGGAGTGATGCTTCGGCTTTTCCTTTTGTTGCCAAACTGCAACAAAAAAATAGCTGGGTATCGTGGTGGGCACCTGTAGTCCCAGCTACTCAGGAGGCTGAGGCAAGAGAACTGCCTAAGCACATCTATGATGAAGAAACTATTGTGCTTATTTTACAGGTGAAGAAACAGAGCCAAGGGATAGCTAAATAACTTGCCCATGATCTCACTGCTAGGCACTAGCAGAACTAATATATAAACTCAGAAACATCTGGCATCAGAGCCAGTGGACTTAACCACCGTGTTCGCTGCCCCCCTCATTCATTTTATGGCCGTTTTGCAATCTCCATAGCTGACCTCTGCTGTCTTCTTGACATCACTCCTGTGTTAAGATTGCTGTTAGCCTTTGCCATAGGACCAGATATATAGTAGGGCTATATTATTTTGGGTAACTCCAGGGGGCAATAGGACAAAAACTAAAAGTTACAAGATGGAATATTTTCGTAAAATTGAAAAAGCCCTTTCTAAAATGTGTATGTTTGCAGCAATGTTTTTGGTTACTTTGGAGCAGTACCCGGGTAATTTTTTCCATGGAAGTGGACAAGGAGAAATGCAGGCCCACCTATCAGAGCTATTGGAGAAATGATTCTTGGGCCTAATGTTGAATGTGAAGAACTCTGAGAACCCTGATAAACTTCATGTCTCAATTTTAGACTCCTTATTATGTGCTTTGAATTAGCTCAGGTCTATTTAGCCACATACTTACTTTTTTATTACTTACATTTAAAATGATATTTTACTGTGGCCAGAGACACATCACATAAAATTTCCCATTTCCACTATTTTCAATGATATAATTTGGTGGCAGTAAGTGCATCCACAATGTTGTGCCACCATCTCCACTCTCTGGTTCCAGAACTTTTCATTACCCCAAATGATTCTAATTTTAATTATACACCTAAAAAAATTAAAAATAAGTATTCAAACAAACACTTGTACATGAATGTTCATGGAAACACTGTTCACAATAACCAGATACGTAAATAACCTAAATGTCCATCAACAGATGAAAGAATAAGCTTAATGTGGTTTATCTTACAATGGGCTGTTATCCCACCATAAAGGAGTGAGACACAGATACATCTTCAACACCCTAGACCTTGGGAACATTAGGCTGAGTGAAAGGAGCCAGGTGCAATAGGCTACACGCTGCAAGGTTCATTTCTATGAAATGATTCAGTACTTTTCATTATCTCTAAACCCCTTGTGATATTTTTTGTTGTTGCCGTTTTGGGCCGGGGCCGGGTTTGAACCCGCCACCTCCAGTATATGGGGCTGGTGCCCTACTCCTTGAGCTACAGGCATCACCCCCCTTGTGATATTTTTCAGATAGTACTTTTTATTTACATTGACTTACTTTTTCGGAGATGTATAATTGCACTACAGCTTCTTCCTAAATGATGATATCTGTGAAATAATGGGTTTGATATGCTCATTCCGTTTTTCAAATATACATGGCAATAATCAAATCCAGTTTTACAAGTAAACCTTGCCCGTGTGCCACTGAATGCACACTTGATGTGCACATTACGGCGTATCAGAGAACAGACTTGTGGGTTCCTCTTGGCAATCAGTTCCTTCCTGAGTGTGATCTCCTCAGCCCTTTTCTCTAGCTAGTGTGATGGCCACTAGCCGCACGTGGATGTTTAAATTGGAGTTAGTTAAAATCAAATGAAAATTCAGTTTCTTACTGAATTTCACCATCCGCATTTGAAGGACTCAGTGGCCACAGGGGATTAGCAGCTACCGTACGGGGCGTCACATACGATGTGTCCACCACGGTGGCAGGTTCTGTTGGACAGCACAGTCGACCTGTGGTTTTGATTCTGCCTGTTGTGTTGGGAAGCTCCCTATCTCCCGGACCTATGCTCCAGTCCACCTTGCCACTCAGCATCCTCACTCTCACCACTTGTTCCTGGCCGACCATTCATTGCCCAGCCAGCCCTGAAACTGGCCTACTTTTCTGAAGTCACCAGGGAGGGCCCGACGCCAGGCTACAGCGTGGTGCCTGCTCTCACCGCTCCTCTTCCTGTTTGCTCGCCCGCCTCTGGACTTGCTCCATCTTACCATGTCCCTTGCGCTCAAGTGGCTGCCCGAGGCTCTCCTCCCACACAGCCCTGGCCGGCTTTCCTGAAGGTCTCTGCTCCACTTCCAAGTCCATCCCGCTTTGTTATTGAATGTGAGAACGCATCACTCCTCCTCATGCTTCGCCCTTTACTTTCTCCTTGTTCTTTCCTCTTCTGCACCTGAGTTTCCTTATCTTTAACTTCTCTTCCTTATTTCCCCCCTTCCTACTCCTTTGTTTCCTGTTTCTCTTTCTTCTACCCTTTGCATAATCATTTCTCTATAGTAGCAAAATTAACCCTTTTTGGGCAATTTTTTAAGTAGAGATGGGATCTTGCTATGTTGCCCAGTCTAGTCTCAAACTCTCGACTCACTGGGTCCTCCCACCTCAGCCTGCCGAAGTGCCGGGATTACAGGTGTGAGCCACTGCATCTGCCCAAAATCAGCCCTTTAAAGTTACCAAAAAAAAAAAAAAAAAAACAAATAGAGGAGGGATAGTAAAAAATAGATACCTATATTATTTTTATCATTTATACAGTAAAAAAAAAACCTTATTGATCTAGCTGTCCTTTCTTTGTTTGTTAGTGGTAGATGCATCATTTTCTTCTCCACCAATTTGCTTGCAATTATAAGTGAAGATATGAGTATTGGGACAGTGATTGGGACTGCAAAGCTCTGTCTTTTAGCACATTTCCACGCCAGAAACGTATGGCAAGGTGTGAAATATTATTATGGCGGAATTTACACAGGGGTGTCAAGTCTTATTATGAGACGAGGCAGCATTGAGACTGATCTTTAGGCCAGAATATAGTTAACTCTGTCCTGAGGGTTCTGAGGTGTCATCCAGCACACTGGGACCTTCTCTACCCTGCTGGGGACTCCAGCTCTGGCCAGATGAAAATCTGCTCCTGTTTGTTCAACAAATGGTCACTGACTACCTACCATATGCCTGGCACTGTGGTGAGGTGGGGGGCACCTGGTGAAGACTCAGACATTGTCCCTGTTTTTTAGATGTTTACCCTCCAGCAAAGAAGGTGATATATGTGTTCAAAAATCTCTGTAAGGTGGAAAGGGAGACACAGGAAGTGATGGGTGTTTCCAGGACTGAGTGGAAGCTGGAAGCTCAGTGAACCTTTTGAGAAGAGAAGGGACTCTGTGCTCAGTTTTGGAGGCTGTGAACATATAAATATTTAGGGGAGAAAGATCTTTATATTTAATTGCGACTTTTGTGATTTTTCTTAAAGTGAAAAATTTACATTTCAATTTTAAAAGTAATATTTGGTAAGATTGGATGCATAATCGTGTAGTTCCTAACCCAGAGAGATTCATGATCTAACTACCACAATCAGGAGTCTGTTCCATCACATCTCCCACCGCAAAAACAAAATCCCTTATGGGATCTGTTTAGGGTCACATTTCCTCAGACTTTTAACCCTTGACAATCACTGAGAGTTTCTACGGTTTTGTCTTTGGAAAATGTTATACAAAATGGAATCTTATGGTATGCAACCTTTTTTTTAAAATTATTATTGGGGATTCATTGAGGGTACAAGAAACCAGGTTTACACTGATTATATTCGTTAGGTAAGGTCCCTCTTATACTTGTGTCTTGTTCCCAGGCGGGTAACCTTTTTAAACAATATTTGTTATAGGCTCAGCGCCTATGGCTCAACGGGCTAAGGCACCAGCCACTTACACCTGAGCTGGCAGGTTCGAATCCAGCCTGGGCCCGCCAAACAACAATGACGGCTACAACCAAAAAATGGCCGGGCGTTGTGGCGGGCGCCTGCAGTCCCAGCTACTTGGGAGGCAGAGGCAGGAGACTCACTTGAGCCCAGGAATTTGGGGTTGCTGTGAGCTGTGATGCCACATCACTCTATCCAGGTGACAGCTTGAGGCTCTGTCTAAAAAAAAAATATTTATTATAGGCATACACACACTTTGTTTACATAATTTGCTTATGCGTATTTTAAGTCAAAGTTACAACTGTGCCCTTTTGAGACTCAGAACGCCTTTGAGATTCATCTGAGTTGTTCTTTGTTTCCATCATTCATTCCCCTGTATTGCCATGTGGTATTCTAACGTGCGGCTATCCTAGACATCCCACTCTTTGGTATCTAGACTGAAGAAATAAAATCTTACAGTCACATAAAAACTTCTACACAAATGTTTATAATCTTTTTTCATAATTGCACTAAGTTATGCAAATCCTAAATGGCCTCCAATGGCATAATAATAGGTGGTAGACTTTTGTGATTTTAAGTGTTAAAAAAGCCAATTCTCATTAACTCAACCAAAAATAAACCACAATGAAAACAAAAAGATTGGTCCATTCAAGTAGAAAGGATGGGGGGACTTGTTACCTCGCCTGTCTAGATCCAGGCTGGAATAATGTCTTCAAGTCTCTTCCCCCGCCCTGGCCCTTCCCTCCCATCTGCATGTTTCTCTCTGTTATGATGAATTGTTTCCTCATTGTGAAATCAGAAGGAGAGTCATCTTTTACATCCACAGAGACAGTGATCCCTTCTAGCTAAAATGAACAAACAAAAATTCTGGTGAAGAAATCTGATTGGATGAGCTTGAATCTTATGCTCACCCCTGAACCAATCACTATGGCCAGAGAAATACTCTTCTTGGTGGATAGGGGAAGATCAGGAAATGAACTGGCCAGATACAACGGCTATTATCGTTTTTCCATTGGAGGAAAGTGTAGGAAGAAAATCTAAGAATTGAAAAATCACAAGGCTTTAGTGGGACACCATGAGTGTTTTGGGTTTGCTTCAGAGTAGAATACTGTTAAGACTGTTAAGAACAGCTTCAAGAAGTAAGGTTGGAAAAATTAAAGTTGGCTAAGGAGCATGGATTTTATTTTACAACAATGGGAGGGAGCATTTCAAGTTTTTAAGAAGGGTAGGACACGATCAGACCTGAGATTTAGGAACATTAATGTGGCCTGTGAGCTTCCTGTGAGGGTGGAAGATGATACACAGGGAATTTGGAGAGCAGTTAACATGTACTAACAGTCCAGATAGGAGCAAAGTGAATATTACTTGGGGCATGTTGGTAGCAAGCAACAAAAATGAGCTCTGATTAGCTTAATTTAAACAAAGGGAGGTAATGAAGAAGGAACAATAAAAAAGTTTGGGGATTTTACTAAAGTATGTTTTAAAACATCAGAGTAAAAGTTGAGCAGCTAAGCTTTGGAAAGGTTAGCACGTGAGGCAGGAGAATCACTAGTACCTTGGTTCAAAGCCAACAATCCCCATCTGTGTCTTACCTCTCAATTTTAAAATTCCTAAGAGAGAGAATTTGAGTGATTGACCTTGGGACAGGTGTACTCCATCTCCTGATATTTTTTTTAATATCCCAAGGGGAAACAGTAAGTGTTCAGGCATACATAGGGGGGGCCTTTTTCAAAGAATGGGACTTGACTATGTCAATTAGCACCTCTTCCAAGGGGTACAGTCTTGTGAACTGTGTTGGTATAGAAGGAAGCCTAGGTTTTTGCCAAGGAGAAGAATATAAATGTTCTTTACTTGGTTTAAAATAGAGAGTTGAAATGAGTGTGGTCAGGAGTTATGTTTTATTTCATTTACATTTAAATGAATTTTGGAAGCCTTTGGCTGGGATTTTCATCACAATTATAATCTTGTGCCTGGAGCATTTGACTCATTGATATTATCTGCCCAGTCCTGGAAAGCATGAGTGATTTTGGTTCCTCCTGAGGACTCAACTTGGTGTTTTCCCTGAAAAAAGCAAGTAGAGATGGAATAATGGAAGTCAACCATTATTCTGATAGGTCAGGCTCCCCTGCTAATGTTCCTATAGCAACAGAGACTTTAGCTGCAAAATATTACCATTTATTATAATTGTTTGTATAAGATCTGCTTTTCCCTTAAACGCTCAATGATTGCAGAGAAAGGACCACAATTTTTTTTTTTCACTTACTGCTTTAATCCTTTACTTTGCTAGCAGATAGTAGATACTCAGTTAATATTTGTGGAATTGATGCGTTTGCTAAGAAGTAGATTTGAAGCCTTTCAAATAGATGTGCTTTTGAGGTACTGCTTAGGGGATTAAACTTTTAATTTTATGGTTCATAATTTATATAGTTTTAGCACTGAAATTTTCCCGCTGCAGGAAATTCCTGGGGGAAACTGGGATGGTTGTCACACTTCTAAGGGGTGTCAATCAAAAAATTACTGATCATATTCTAACTCTATCACTATGAAACTACTCAACAACACTGTGGTTATTATGAGCTGAAAGTTGTGTCCCCTCCCCAAATTCATATGTTAGAACCATAATTCCCAATGTGATAGTATTCAGAAGTGGTGGGGCCTTTGGGGGACAAATAAATTAGATGATGTCATGAAACTGATGCTTTTGTGATGGGATCAATACTCTTATAAAATGAGAAAGACACTAGATCCATTTCTCTGCACCTTGTCATTACACATTAAGAACATGGCCTTCTATAAACTGGCAAGAGGGCCTTCACCAGATGTCAAATTTTCCAGGGCCTTGCTCTTGGACCCTCTAGCCCCCCAGAGCTCCGGGAAGTAAATATTGTTTAAGCCACCCAGTCTACTGCTGTTTATTTTAGCAGCTTGAACTGACTGTTATCTCATCAACACAGGAGTGAAGTGAGTCTCATGGGACCTAGTGTGCTTACGGGTGCCTTACCCATCCTAGTAGATTGAAAATTCAAGTCCAATTTGTCTGTCTCTAAATCTCCTCTTCTCTCTAACTCGGTGTTCCCAGAGTTCAACGTACTGGGCTAAATTCTTATCCTGAAGGAGTTTACAATCTAGCAGAGGTGATAAAGTTTTGTGTTTTATTTTCACTGTTGTTCTGGCAGGTGGTAGAAAAGGGTCTTAAGAAAGAGTTGTCCTTTGACAATTAACTCTGAGAGGTTGGGACGAACATAAATAACGAAGGTTTGCTCAGAGAGAGGAGCATGCCATATGAAGAATAGCGGTGGAGAGCTAGAAGAGGACACTTCCAGTTGGCAGCGGTCAGGGGCTACTTTGGGGGGAGATGTCATTTGGGATGATCAAGATGGGCATCCAGTAAGTATGACACTCGGAATGTTCAAGCTGCTGAAAAGCAACGTAGACAAAGCTACGTGGCCCGGCCTTGGCTTATTGTCACCACACAGTCTTGTGTTTGGTGTGAAGTGGGAAAAATGGGGTCCTGCAGTGCAGAGTAATGTGTCACTTTTGAAATCAAGTCAATAAATGGTGAACCCTCCATCCCAGATGGGATGCTGGTGGGTAAATATAAAAGATGGCAGGGAAGGCCTGATCTTTGCTCCTCCTGGCAGGACCAAATGTGCAAATGTGGAATTCTCAGAAAACAGCAGGGGACTATCATGTGAAAAATGGATTAAAAAGGATCACAAGAGGGACATATTATCAGGAAACACCACGTGGAAGAAATGAAGCTTGAAATCAGGCTTACCACACATGCACACAAAAAGTATTTGGTTTAAATCGAAGATGATAAAACAGAAAGGCATTTTTGGATAAGAGGAATAGCATATGCTAAGAGGTGGGGGTAGGACCAAATATACTGGGTATTCGTAGGAGGTGGGGGGAGAGATCAGGAGAGAAGATCAAATATTGCAGAGCTAGAAGAAAACAAAGGAACACACATATGTGGTACCACTCCCGCATTTTTTTAGAGAAGGCAGCTGAGGTATAGGGAGCCTAAACAGGAGCTGGTGCTTTGAAATCCAAAGTATTTTGGTTTAAATAGTCACTCTCCCACTTACACCAGCTAGGATTAATTTTGTTTTTAAAATTACAGAAAGTCTAAAATGTAAAATATGCTTAAATAAGAAAGGCATTAAATTCATTCTATGTAAAAGAAGTCCAAAGGTATGTTAGAGCTAGTGTGGTATTCCACAGTGTCAGAAACCCAAGCTTTCTCTACCTTGTGCCTCTACCACTCTCAGCCAGTGGCCTCCACCTCGTGGTCCAAGATGGCTGCTGGTGCTCCAGCCATCATATCTGCATTGCAACCAGAAGGAAGAAGCAAAGAAGGGTTCACTTCCTCCTGATAAGGTACTTCCTATAAGTTATATATATCTCATATCTTCTCTGTTCCTCTTGGCCACATAGTCACATGGCCATGCTTGGGTGCCAGGGAAGCTTGTTTATAAGGGCTTTGTGATTGGAGGTTCTGTGCCCAGCTTGCCACTAGGCTTTCTATTACTAAGGCAGAGGAAATGAGAGGATATTAACAGACAACCAGAAGTCTCTGACACTCTGTTACCTGTTTGCAGCATTATAAAAACCTCTGAGCCTCTGTTCTTCCTCTCTATAAAATGGGAAAAGCCACACTTCATTCTAAGGGTGAGAACTCAGGTAACGTTGAAGGTATCTGTACATATAACACACGTAAGAGGCTAAATAATTTGAGTCCCTTATCTTCAAGTGATAGCTTGCTCTCACTCCCACATCCAGGGAGATGAGACAATATCCTGGGTCTCCTGATTTGAAACCCAGGTTCGTCTGCTGCTGCAACATGAGGGAACAAATATCTCAATTGTTTTCTGTTTTGTTTAAGTGATTAACATAAACAGCAGAATTTTTTCCAAATAAAATCTGGTAAGGAGGAAAAACATATTGGTGATATAAATGCCAGTGAGAATTCTAGGGTCCCTTTGGAATATCATCCTAACCTTTCCCCTCTCCATTTGAATTGCCTCTTACATCCTGTAGTAATCCACAGAGCACAGGTAGACACCCACTGGACAGACAAGTAAAGTAGGGCTCATTGTCAAAGGTAAAACAAGACAAAACAAAGTCAGAGAGCCGAGACTTTGGTTCATTCGATCTATACACATTGAACATTTACTCCACGCCAAACACTATTCCAGGTTCTGTGACGGAGAAAGCAGCAGACAAATCAAAGCCCCTGACTTCACAGATCTTCTATTCTAGTACAAGAATATTCAGAAATTCTCAGTTAAAAGTGAACTTTGAATTAAGCACCAGTTGATCCATATCATCTTATTCCATATTTTGGGATTTGGTGGGGGAGGCAAGCTCCGTGCACACCTGCCTCTCCGAGGTCTTGAACAATTTGGCAACATAGACACGGGTGACTGAGTGAGCTCAGAAGCTGCTTGTTGTGCTACCTACTTTTTTTCTGCTCTCTTGGATTAGAAGCTCATTATAAGGAGCTGGTCGCAGTGCCTCTTGTGCCAGCCAGTCCCAAATGGTTGGGTAAGGCATAGTCATTAGAGGTTAATGGTGATATATTTGGTGCCATTTTAATAGTGTTGGAAGTACTACCTACAATTTCCAGATTCTCCCACCCCAGGTTACTGAGAGAGAGCTACATAACAGGAACAACAGCAGAGTGGAATTGAAAGGGCCACTTTATTAAGCGCCATTCTGACTTCCCATAACTTCCTAACAAAGTAGGATTAGGACACCCACCGTGGAACCTGCTCTGTATGCCCTGCGTCCCAATTGAAATCTTTGGCCAGCTGGTTTAGGGGTACACTGTTTGGAGTAGGAATAAAGGGGAGAGTCGTACTTTTAGAGGAGGCTTAGCCCTAACTTACTGGCCCCAAGTTTCAGACGTAGAGGCTGTATTATAACAACACGCAGGATCCTGCCCTTGAAGAGTCACCCTCGACTCACGTGCATTCACCAGATAGAGATGCAGTGAGGATGACGCTCAGGAGATGCGAGTGGCAGGCTGGTACCTGGGTCATGGCCCTGGCACACAGGAGCTTCAAAGTTTGGAAAATCAACGTAAAATTGAGAAACACTAAATGAGTTACAGTGGCATTTATGAATCAGTAAGAGAATCGAAGTCTAAAGGGAAAGAGTGTCTAGAGAACATTTCAAATAATCAGATTTGGGAAGTTAAAGGAGACTTATGACTGTAAGGCAAGAGGGATAAAAGAGAAATCTGGTGGAATGAGATATTGTAGGTAAGATTTAAAGGGCCCTTGCAGCCCATGTGTGGTTAACACAAGGGAAGAGGGACGCTGGAAATGAGTACACTGAATGGCAAGGAGGGGCAGAGCGTCACCAAGGCTGAGCTGTGTTTGTGTGGGGTGTTGGAGATACGACAGATGGGAGAAGAGTGACACGTACCCGGGAAATGCAGAAAGCTCAGCACAGGGGGCGCTGTGAGCCCTGAGCGGTCAGATTAGCCCCTCCTCTGCCTTCGGGGTAGGAAACGCAGGAAGCTCAGCACAAGGGGCGCTGTGAACCCTGAGCGGTCAGATTAGCTTCTCCTCTGCCTTCAGGGTGGGGGCAGGAGAGGGTGCATTACCTCCTTTAGGGGGCTGGGATTAGGAGACTAATGATCCCCCAGCATTCCAAAGAAAGCCGTTTGACCTCGCATTTTAGGAGAAAAGACAGTTATGCAGAGCGTGCCAGTGCTGCTGTTGCGGAAGCAGTAGCATTTACCAGACACCTATCCTGTGCCAAGTACTCCGCCAACCACATCGTACTGTCTCTCCGTGAATGTCACCTAACGTAGCCCCTGCAGTTACCCAGTGACACGGCTACTATGACCTCATTTTCACAAAGGAGGAAACAGATATTCCACAAATTTAGGATACTTCCCTGACTTCAAAAGCCCCCAAACTGGATTCTAACCCCGCCTTTCTGATTCTTGCAAAATGACCTTTCACGCTGGTTGCACTGGAATTAAACTTGAAATGTGGGGGCGGCGCCTGTGGCTCAAGGAGTAGGGCGTTGGCCCCATACACAGGAGGTGGCAAGTTCAAACCTAGCCCCGGCCAAAAACTGCAAAAATACAAATAAACTTGAAATGTGGGAGATCAGGGAGATCTGGGCCTGCACATTCAATTGTTCACTTATTCAACAAGTGCTTTTGAGCTCTGACTACAAGACACACCCTCTTCTTCATCTTTACACTCTCAGCAATCAAAACAAAGATCCCTGCCTGCAAGAAGTTTTCCTTTTTTTGCAGTTTTCAGCCAGGGCTGGGTCTGAACTCGCCACCTCTAGCATATGGGGTCGGCGCCGCCCAAAAGATCCTTTTTTTTTTTTTTTGGCAGTTTTTGGCCAGGGTTGGGTTTGAACTCGCCACCTCTGATATATGGGGTCAGTGCCCTACTCCTTGAGCCACAGGCACCGCGAGTTTTCCATTTTTAATTTCTTTAAAATTCAGTATTTCTCAGACAAGAGGACAAACTTTTTTTTTTCTTAAACTGGCCATAATAGAATTTGTGTTTAAAGTGTAAACGGTACTCCCTCCTCTTTTTTTAATCTTTTTTTCTTTATGCAATAGTCTCTAAGCCTGTGTTGGAGGACACTGGCATGGACTGTGCACATCTGTGTGTTGGTGTTGTGAGGTTTCTGTCCTGACATTTGAGTCTTGGCTCTGCTCTCATGCCTTAGTGATCATTTTGGAGGAAACAGGAAATCACCATTTGCGGGCTGTATGTGAAATTGAGCACAGGGCAAAGAGGAAGCTACCTCCATCAAGATATTGCTAAAAAGAGATGGTGCAGTCGGGCGGCTCCTGTGGCTTATCAAATAGGGCGCCGGCCCCATATACCAAAGGTGGCGGGTTCAAACCTGGCCTCAGCTGAACTGCAAACAGAAAACTAGCCAGGCGTTGTGGTGGGTGCCTGTTGTCCCAGCTACTCACTTGGGAGGCGGAGGCAAGAGAATCGCCTAAGCCCAGGAGTTGGAGGTTGCTGTGAGCTGTGTGACACCACGGCACTCTACCAAGAGCGATAAAGTGAGACTCAGTCTCTACAAAAAAAAACAAAAAAAAAAACATATATATGTATATATTAAAAGGAGAATGAGACTGCTTTAAAGAGGGATGAGGCGTCATTTGTGCCGGTGAGGGGGATGGGGACAGAGGATGAGAAAGCACCAGGACAAATGTCAACGTTGACGAGATTTTAAAGCACAAGAGAAAGAGCCAGAAAAAAAAAAATTCTGAAAATGAAAGTGTCTTAAGAATTGTGAGGAGGTTAAGGAAAACAGCCACTCAGGTTTCAAAAACATGCAAATTAAATGAGTAAGGAAAAGACTATGAGGCCTAAAGCAGTTAGGAGGAGGCATATAAGGGACGCTGAGATTCAGGGAATGGTCCTGGTAACTTGAGAAATGGCAAAGCAGATGGAAAATGAACCTAAAATTGGGAAACACTAACTGAGTTACGATGGCATTTATGAAACAGTAAGAGAATTCAAGTCTAAAGGGAAATAGTGGATAATAAATATGTCTCGAGGATATTTCAAATAATCAGATTTTGAAAGTTAAAAGAGACTTATGAGCATAATGCCAAAGGGATAAAATAGAAATCTGGAAGAATGAGATATTTTTGGCAATAGTTAAAGGAGCCCCTGCTGGCCAGGGTGTGGTTGGCTGTTAATTAACCCACGGACAGTGGCTCGGCGCCTGTGGCTCAGTGGGTTAAGGCGCCAGCCAAGTACACCTGAGCTGGCGGGTTCGAATCCAGCCTGGGCCCGCCAAACAATGACGGCTGCAACCAAAAAATGGCCGGGCGTTGTGGCGGGCGCCTGTAGTCCCAGCTACTTGGGAGGCGGAGGCGGGAGACTCGCTTGAGCCT
>CAUYRH010122481.1:0-14611 GCA_963574655.1 Perodicticus potto | reverse complement strand
AACCTCCCACTCCTGGGCCTAGGTGATTCTCTTGCCTCAGCCTCCCGAGTAGCTGGGACTACAGGCGCCCACCACAACGCCCGGCTATTTTTGTTGTTGTTGCAGTTTGGTCGGGGATGGGTTTGAACCCACCACCTTCGGCATATGGGGCCAGCGCCCTACTCACTGAGCCACAGGCGCCGCCCTGGCAAACAATTCTTAATGAGATATTTTGCCTTCCTTTTTTCCTACTAAGTCTCTGAAATCCCGTTTGTATTTTACCTCTACAGCACAATCCAATTCAAGCCAGTCCCTTTTGAAGGGCTCAAAGGCCTCTTGTGGTAGTGACCGTACTGGGCAGTGCAGATCTGGGGGTAGTTTACGGAATGGACGGAGTGATGGGGACTGGCGAGAAGGTGCAGCTGTGAGATTTAGTTTCTTCGGGGAAAAGCTGCAGTTTCAATACTGAGGCAGCGCAATCAAGCCACTTAGGGGCTAGCATAGATTTTTTTCTGCTGTCAAGATCTTTTCATTCAACAAGCTATCAATTGAGCGCCTACTGTATGCCAGGTGCTGTTTCAGGTGCGGATGGGAATGGGACGAATTCCTGCTTTGTGGAGCTCTCAATCCAGAGAGAGAGAGAGAAATTAAACAATCTCTGAACTAGATAAATAAACCACAGTGGAGAGAAGTATGAGGAAAGGAAAATGCAGGGTTCTCCAAGGACATTCGCGGGGACTGGGAGCCAGAGACCTGCAAAAGTTGAGTCAGAAAAAGTGATCAGATGTAGTGGGATTTAGTATGTGTTAGACTAAATCTTTGAAATTGCCATTTTAATAAATCAAAAATGGTTGAAAATTAGCAATTTCATATGACACAACACAAATATTTAGGTCATAGAAAGGAAGGGGGGTTCCTAGCTCGATACTCAAGGGTGGACTCGAGGGATGGTCTATGACCCCAGTAATTGAGCTTTTTTTCTTAAGAGGGGGTCCACTACCTGCATGAGCTATAGCAATGAGCCTGCGACCCCTCTACTCCTTAAAGCATCAAAACGACTCGGTGCACAGAGAGGCTGAATGAGTTTCTCAAGCCACACAGCCATCAGGGAGCTGAGGCTGAGCCGCTGCCGGCGATCCCGCTGCTCGGTCTTGCTCACTGGCCAGGCTGAGTTGATTGTCCCTTCGCGGCGCCCGGAAGCGACCCTCAATAAACAAAGCCGTGTGTGGGCGCAGCCCCAGCTGCCCGGGGCGAGCTGTCCAGCCGGAGGGGGGCGGGGAAGGAATGTTGTGAATGAATCCAGGGCCCGCCCCGAAACTCCGCAAAAGGCCTGGGCGGTGGAGGTTTTCAGGCTGTGATTGGTCTTTGGAGCCCTATGATTGACAGCGGCGCTCGCTACGCACTCTCATTGGGTAGATACGAAAAGATTGGCATCTCAGCTATCGAATAAGAAGCAAATGCATGGAGAGGGGGCTGGCAGAGCAGCCAATGAAATGGAAGAGCCGCGGAGGCCGAGGGGGGTCCAATGGGGATAGGCGGCGGGGCCGGGACGACGGCGGAGCCAAAGCGGCGGCCTAGGCAGCTTCATTGTTGTGAAGAGTCTTAAAGGGGCCGCATCACCCGGCCGGCCCGGCGCGGGGCTGGGGTGGGTGCGGCAGGGGTCCCGGGGCGGCCGAACGCGGAGAAAGGACGGGAAGGAGGGCAGGGGCTACGGAAGACGGTAAAACGGAGAGGGCATCGGACGGACCCCCCCAACAGGCCCCGCCCCGGCCCCGGCCGGGCCGGATGGACCCCCCAGCGGCCAAGCGGAGCCGGGGCTGCCCAGCGAGACCGGAGGAACGCGATGCCGGGGCAGGGGCAGCGCGCGGCCGGGGCCGGCCCGAGGCACTGCTGGACCTCAGTGCCAAACGAGTAGCCGAGAGCTGGGCCTTCGAGCAGGTGACTGAGGCGGGTGGAGGAGGGACGCACCCCCAGTTCTTTCCCAGGCCCATGTCCCACCTCTGTCCAACCCAGACTCCGGATCAACTCCCCACCCGAGACACTCCCTGAGATTCTATCCTTCCGCCAAGATCCTTAATCTGGCCCCAAAACACCCACTTATCTTATTTTTGTCCTTCAAACCCTATGAGCCCCCCATTCCTTCTTTGCCATCCCTGCCCCTCAGCGCCCCAGATCCCACTTCAAGACACTTCCTTCTCTTCTCTCCTCAGTTCTCTGGAACCAAATCCCCCTGGGGTCCTCCCCAAATTCCCGCTACCCCTGTTTTCCCACATCATCCTCTCCCCCAGTAAGGGTGTCCTGTTCAATCCTCGCTCCCCTCTCCAGCTCCTACAAGCTGACCCCACTTACAGACACCCATCTTCCCCGCTCTTAGCCTCTAGAAAGAACGCTCCTCTATTCCTGCTTCTCCACATTCCTGTCTTGCACCTCAAGTAGAAAATTCCCATCCCTCCGGATTCCAGCTCGTGGCCCCTTTATTTCCGTCTCTTCTCTGTTCTCAAGCCTCCAGAACTCACCTGTTCCTTGAGGCCCTCGCCTCCTCTTCCTCCAGATCCCACCCACCCACCTGGGGTTGCCCAAGCCCTCCTATATAGCAGTAGAGATTACTCAAGTTCCAGTGTCCCTCTACCCTCCTCCACAGCTCACTCTCCGCGAAGCCATCCTAATCCTTCTGGAGGTCGGTCGCAGGGGTGGGGCCTGAGTGGTGGTACTCAAACAGGTGCCTGGAACCCTGCCTGCCTAGTTTCTGGGGTGGCTGCCAGGATGCCCCAAGGCTGGGGCCCTTTCCTAGTCTCAGGGTGAGTGTCTTAAGGAGCTGGAGATGGGGTTCAGACCCTAGTAAGAGGCAGGTTCTTTGCTCCCTGGCTTCTCTGGAGTTAGGAAGTCAGCTGGGACCGATGGGTTTGAGCCAAATGTACATGGGGCAGACTCTGATTCATGGACTGGAAAATCCCTCCTTAGTCATCTGCCAACTGTCCCCAGGGCCTGGGCTGGTCACTGGCCCTCCCACTTCCTCCAGAAACCAAGGTAGAAGTGGAGGCTATCACTTTATTGTGTGTGACCTACACAGAATAATCCCAAAACCATCTCCAGGGCTCGCATGTACCCTCCCTGGCCAGGCTGGGAGCTAAGAAAGCTTTTGATTCGCAGAAGGTCATGGAATCCTCTGTAACCCTTTGGGAGTTGTTATTCTTACTCCTACTTTCAGGAAACTGTGGCACAGAGAGGTTGAGAAACTTGCCCAATATTACCCAGCCAGTGAATAGCAAGCCCAGATGGAAACACAGGCTTAGCCAGCTCATTCCATTGCCCTGAGCCCACATGGGTGACCAGGACACCCTTCCCTTCCTGAGAACCCTTCCCAGGGGAGAGCCAGAAAGAGGAGGGGTGGAGCCTGTCTTGGGAGGTGAAATAATTTGCTAGCTCTGGGACCCTGAACAGGTGAATTCATCTCACCTCTGAGCCTCAGATTCCCTCAGCTATAACATAGGTTATAGCTGATTTAGTATGAACTCATTGGGTTGTTTTGAGAATTGGAAAGTCACATGTGCAAAGCATTTAGCATGGTGTATGCTAACAAAGAGTGTACCTTAATTGTTGTGTTTTTGTTTTTGCTTTTTTTTAAGAGACAGAGTCTCACTTTATCACCCTCGGTAGAGTGCCGTGGCATCACAGCTCACAGCAACCTCCAATTCCTGGGCTTAGGCAATTCTCTGGCCTCAGCCTCCTGAGTAGCTGGGACTACAGGCACCTGCCACAACACCCAGCTATTTTTTTGTTGCAGTTTGACTGGGGCCGAGTTCGAACCCGCCACCCTTGGTATATGGGGCCAGCGCCCTACCCACTGAGTACAGGTGCCGCCCACCTTAATTATTAGTATCATTTTTTTGTCTAACCTCCTGCTCCTTCAAGGCCTGGGGAGGAGGGAAATCTTACACCAGGACCCTGGGACCTGGCGTCCTGCAGAGAAGCAATAAAAGGTTGTAGAATGGTAACTCTGGGCCAAGTGTTATTGTAAGCTCCATTAGTGCATATTTAATCTTCCCAGTGCTCAGGGAGTGGGTACCATTTTATATTTGAGATAACTGAGACTTAGGCCAAATGACTTGCCCAGGGTCATACTACTCGTAAATGGCAAAGCTAAGATTCAAACCCAGGTTTCTAACCTACCTGCCCTCCCTGCAGGTTGAGGAGCGATTCTCCCGGGTGCCTGAGCCAGTCCAGAAGCGCATCGTGTTCTGGTCATTTCCACGCAATGAGCGGGAAATATGTATGTACTCATCTCTGGGCTATCAGCCTCCAGAGGGTGAGCATGATGCCCGGGTCCCCTTCACCCGTGGGCTGCACCTGCTGCAGAGCGGGGCCGTAGACCGTGTTCTGCAAGTAGGTGAGTGTTTGCCCCCACCCCTACCAGGTAGGCCACGAGGTCCAGAACAGGCCTGGAAAAGGGGCAGTTCCAGGGATGCCTGGGCCAGAGCAGAGGAAGTTCTAGATCTCAGGCTTCAGGCCTAGATGGGGTTGGATTCTGGATTGTGAACTAAAGGTGAAAACTGCTCCTAGAGTCCTGTCCTAGACCTGAGACAGCTGAGTTGGGGAATAAGGGAAAAGGTGGTGAGACAGGGAAGATAGCAGGTCCCAGAGCAGGGTCAGAGGGATAACTGTCAACTACAAGTAAGAGGAGAGTCCAGGCCTCAGGCAGAGGGACCCAATGGTGCTTTGAGCAGGGGTTTAGACCTAGAGTTAATAATGCTCCTAAGCGGGCCAGACACAGTGGCTCATGCCTATAATCCCAGCACTCAGTGAGGCCGAGGCAGGTGGATTGCCTGAGCTCACAAGTTTGAGACCAGCCGAGCTAGAGGGAGACCTCATCTCTAAAAAATAGCTGGGTATTGTGGCAGGAGCCTGTAGTCTCAGATACTTGGGAGGCTAAAGCAAGAGGATTGCTTGAGCCCAAGACTTGGAGGTTGTTGTGAGCTAAGATGCTTAGGCACTCTACCCAGGGTGACCAATTGAGACTCTGTCTTAAAAAAAAAAGAATGCTCCCAAGGTTCAGTGTAGTAGCTCACACCTGTAATCCCAGCACTTTGGGAGGTGGAGGCAGAAGGATCTCTTGAGGCCAAGAGTTGCAGATCAGCCTAGGCAACATAGCAAGACCCCATTTCTACAAATAAACCTGTTTTGTTTGGGTTTTTTTTTTTTTTTTTTGGAAAACAGAGCCTCATTCTGTTGCCCAGGGTAAAGAGCTGTGGCATCATAGCTCATGGCAACCTCAGTCTCCTGGGATGAAGAACTCCTCTTGCCTCAGCCTTCCTCATAGTTAGGACTACAGGTGACTGCCACAATGCCCGGCTATTTTTAGAGACGGGGTCTCGCTCTTGCTGGAACCCGTGAGCTCAGACAATCCACCCGCCTCAGCCTCCCAGAGTGCTAGGATTACAGGCATGACCCACGGGGCCTGGCCCAAACAAAAAAAAATTTTTTTTTTAGACAGTCTCAAGCAGTTGCCCGAGGTAGAATACCATGGCATCATAGCTCACAGCAACCTCCAGCTCTTGGACCCAAGTGATCCTCTTGCTTCTGCTTTTCTATTTTTAGTAGAGACAGGATCTCACTTTTGCCAGGCTGGTCTAAAACTCGTGAGTTCAGGCAATCCACCTGCCTCGGCCTCCCAGAGTGCTAGGATTACAGGCATGAGCCACCACACCCGGCCCCAAACAAAAATTTTTCATTAGCCAGGCATGGTGGCACACACCTGTAGTCCTACTCAGGACTCAGGAAACGAGGCAGAAGGCCCAAGAGTTCAGGGTTACAGTAAACTATGATTAAGCCACTGCATTTCAGTCTGGGTGACAGAGCAATACCCTGTCTTTACGAATGGGCCTAGACCTTAGGCAGTGGGGCCCAGGTGGGAGTTAAACACAGACTTAGTGCCAGAGTCAGTTTTAGACCTCCAATAGAGGTTGAGATTTCTAAGGCTTAGAGCCATTGTGGAGGGGATGGTCTTAGACCTCAGGCCTCAGTGAGGGGTGGGGGTTTAGGTGGGAAGGGAGAGTAGAAATTTAGGAGTAACTGTACAGGGTGGTCTTAGACCTCAGATGGCGCTGTCCAGGTGAGGGTAAGGTACAGAAGTTTAGAACTGGAAGTGAAAACTGACCCTAGACCTCAGACCTCAGGCAATGGGGTCCAAGTCAGGCTTGGGGGAAGGTTATGAACCAGAAGGAAAGAGTTGCAGGGCCCAGATTGAGGGAGATGTAAAGTAAGGTAGAGGAGAGGAAAAGCCTCAGACCTTAGGCAGCAGGGCTCAGAAAGGGACCAGTAGAGGCTCAGTGCCCATAGCTCAGTGGTTAGGGGGCTGGCCATATACACCGAGGCTGGTGGGTTCAAACCTGGCAGGGGCCTGCTAAACAACAATGACAGCTGCAACAACAACAACAAAAATAGCCAGGCATTGTGGTGGGCGCCTGTTGTCCCAGCTACTTGGGAGGCTGAGGCAAGAGAATGGCTTAAGCCCTAGAGTCTGAGGTTGCTGTCAACTTTAACACCACAGCACTTTACCTAGAGCCACATAGTGGGACTCTTGGTCTCAAAAAAAAAAAAGGGACCAATAGATATTGAGCCAGAAAACAACCAAGGCTGGGACTCCAGACCACCTGAGGCAGCAGATCATATCTCCCAGCTGGAGGCCAGGGATTGCTCAGCCAAGATGACTCTCTGTGAGCCCTGTCCGCCTTGGAGCTGCCCGCCCTGCACATGGCCTAGCCATCAGCAGGCTCCCTCTGGTCATCTCCAGCCAGTATGAGGAAGCCATCTCCTGGCATGACACAGGCTGGGCTTAAGCTGCCCAACCAGTCGGATGAGCCCTGCACCTGGGCTACCCAGGGGCCAGGGAGGGGCCAGAAGGGTGAAGGGACCACATGCCTCATCAACCTTCCCCATAAGCCCCTGGTCCCCCAGTGTTACAGGCCTTTGGTACCAGGAAGTTTAGCGTCTTCCCAGCCTCGGCTGTATCCATAGTAACCAAGGGCTGAGAAAAACATCTCTAACATTGTGGCTGTAATAATATTCATAATTAGAATAAGAACAAGTGTTTACTTAGCACTTAACTTTATGCCGACAGTATTGTAAGCGCTTTCCAAGTATTAACTCCTTTAATTCCTATTACAACCGCTTGAGGAGGATGTTGCTATTATTCTGATTGGTTAAGAAGTGGCTCGCATGTCCAGTTACTCCGCGCCTGTCCGTGAGGTAACCTTTGAGGTGACACGGACGCGACAGCTTGGCTTTGGTTGTAGGATTCCACCTGAGCGGAAACATCCGGGAGTCAGGGTGCCCTGGAGAGCCGGAGCGCGTGTTCCATGTCTCCATCAGCTTTGATCGCTGCAAGATCACGTCTGTGAGCTGCGGCTGCGACAACCACGACCTCTTCTACTGCGCCCACGTGGTGGCGCTGTCGCTGTACCGCATCCGGCATGCGCGCCAGGTGGAGCTGCGGCTGCCGATCTCAGAGACGCTCTCCCAGATGAACCGGGACCAGCTGCAGAAGTTCGTGCAATACCTGATCAGCGCCCACCATACCGAGGTGCTGCCTACTGCTCAACGCTTGGCGGATGAGATCCTCCTGCTGGGCTCCGAGATTAACCTAGTGCACGGTAAGGACACCCGGCTTTGTTTCCCCTGGGGCATTGGATTGCTTGCTGTGCCTCTAGGACTTGTAGGTAATCCTCATTGTATATGATGGGGGTAGGGTGGGGAGTGCCATGCCCTACATCATCTCCTGGGAGAGGCAGATCCTGCATATAATCTGGCTCTGGAGCAGATGAGTGGTTGGAAATAGGCACAACCAGAGGGAGAGGGCAGGAAGGGAGGGCCTGTGTTAGAGAACAAGTGGGAGGTAGGGCCCCAGAGGTCACAGGAGCAGCATGGATATGGACATTCGTGGGTGTCAGGGGTGAGGTATGGATGGGGGGATATACCAGGAGGTATTGTGAGGACCGGGAGGGACCATGTCACCTTGCTGGAATCCTGGGAAGATGAGTAATGGGTGGAGGCATCTGTGGATAATTGAGGGTGGGTCTGGATGGACACTGAAAATGTTCATGGTAAGGCAGTGGGGTGACCCAATGGTATGGAAAAATGAACTGGGTGAGTGATTGGGTGGTTAGGTATACCAGTAGGTGAATTGGAATTAGCTGGCATTGGAGGTAGGGAGGGGTGGTTGTATGGGAACGGCTTTGATTGGTGACATTGGTTGGGGTAATGGTGGCAGACAGGTGGGGTTAGTGGAAGAATGGAAGAATCAATGGGTACATCAGTTGAGAGTGAGTTGATGGGCATATGGAAGGTTCGGACCCAAGTGGCAGGTGGGCAGAGTGGGTAAGAGCTTTGTGTAAAGTGGCTGTTTTGAGAGGTAGATATGAATGTATGGCTTAATGGAAGAGGAAGAGAGAGCGTTGGGTGGGTGGATAGCATAGTTGTGTGGGTTGACAGATGAATGGGAAGGTGGGCATTTTAAGTGGTTAGTTCACATGATGGAAAGATAAACGGGGGATGGATCAATGCACTGAGTATATCGATAGGTGGGCAAATGGGGGTGATGGGTAGGGTAGATGGTGGACTGGCGGCATAGGTGGTTGTATGAGGGGAATGGATGTGTGGATGAACTGACACGGGACGTGGATAGATGGAGAGAGGCTAGTGTGACGTGGTGGGGGAAGGATGGAGTGGTGGTGGTTCAGGTAAGGTAGATGAGGGAACTGAATGAATGACTAAAAGGATGACTGAGCAGGCGGTGTTTTGGGCAAGATGAAGATGGATGGGTAGACGGATGTATGTTTCACACGAGGTAGATAAATGGGTTAGCTGGATAACTAACTAAATGGAAGAATGAGTAAATGAATGAATGAGTGTGGTGTCTGGGCAGGATGGGTGGGTGGATGGATGGTTGGCTGGGATGGACAGACAAATGGGTGGGTTGTTTTTCAGGTGAAATGGTTGAATGAGTAAATGGAGGGGGTAGTATTTTAGATGAATGGATTGGCTTGATAACTAAATGGAAGACTGTAAATGGATGAACGAGCTGGTGGTGTTTTAGACGGGACGGGTGGGTGAATGGTTAGATAGATGGATGAATGTCTGGAAGAGATGGACAAACAGATGAGTTAGTGGTATGTAGGTGGGAAGGATGGAACTTTGGGATGGGTTGGATGATTGGGAGGAATTCATAGATGGCAGGGGGGACACCTCTTCTCCCCACCCCAAGGCCAGCCCCAGCCTCCACTTTCTTTCACTCCCTCCCCCCCTGCAGGTGCCCCAGACCCCACAGCGGGTGCAGGCATTGAGGATGCCAACTGCTGGCACCTGGACGAGGAGCAGATCCAGGAACAAGTAAAGCAGCTGTTGTCCAATGGTGGCTACTACGGGGCCAGCCAGCAGCTGCGCTCCATGTTCAGCAAGGTGCTGTGTGGGCATGGCAGGCATGGGTCTCGAAGGCCCTGGCTCCCCACCCCTTCCTCACCACCCTGTCCCTGGCACAGGTGCGGGAGATGCTAAGAATGCGGGACTCCAACGGGGCACGCATGCTGATCCTTATGACCGAGCAGTTCCTACAGGACCCACGCCTGGCTCTGTGGCGACAGCAGGGTGCAGGCATGACGGATAAGTGCCGGCAGCTCTGGGATGAGCTGGGTGAGGCCCAAACCCCGGTGCGTGGTAGACACCGGGTTGCTAGCTCCCAGGGGGGCTTGCCTGCCTCAAAATTAGGGTCTGTCCCCTGAATCCACTCTCCGTTTATTCATTTGACAAATATTTCCGAGCACCACCAGTGTGCCAGGCACTGTATTGGGCACAGAGCTGCAGCAGAGAACAAGAGAGAGAAAATCCTGCCATCTTGCAGCTGTCGTCGGGAAGGGAGACAGATGACAAAAACTTTTTCTTGGGCCAGGTGCGGTGGCTCACGCCTGTAATCCCAGCACTTACTTAGGAGGCCAAGGCGGTGGTGGATTGCCTGAGCTCACAGGTTTGAGACCAACCTGAGCCAGAGTGAGACCTCATCTCTAAAAATAGCTGGGCATTGTGAAGGGTGCCTGTAGTCCCAGCTAGTTGTGAGGCTGACGCAAGACAATCGCTTAAGCCCAGGAGTTTGAGGTTGGTGTGAGCTGTGATGCCACGGCTCTGTACTCTGGGTAACAAAGTGAAAGTCTGTCTCAAAAAGACAAAAAAACCTTTTTTTTTTTTCCATTAATTGAAAAACTCCTCATTTTGACAGAAGACACAGGTTCTCTAAGGGCCAGAGAGTCCATTTTCCCAGCTCTGCAGCCATTTGGTCTCTGTCTCAACTACTCAGCTTTGCTCCTTGTAGTATAAAAGGCTAGGCACAGTGTCTCATGCCTATAATCCCTGCAGTTTGGGAGGCTGAGGCAATAGGATTATTTGAGGTCAGGGGTTCAAGACCAGCCTGAACTACATAGTGAGGCCCTGTATCTACAAAAAAAAAATAATTATTATATATATATGTATATATACACATACACAAAAATTAGCAGTGTGGTATCATGTGCCTAGAGTCACAGTTACTCAGGAGGCTGAGAGAGAAGGATTGCATGAGCCCAGGAGTTTGAGGCTGCAGGAAACTATGATGATGCCACTGCATTCCTGCCTGGGCAACAGACTGAAATCCTATCTCAAAAGAAAAGAAAAAAAATAAAGCAGCCAGTCATGCCTAACCAAACGACCATGATAACATTCCAATACAATTGTATTCAAGAGCCAGGCACAGTGGCATACATCTATAGTCCTAGCTCCTTGGAAGACTGAGGCAGGGCAGAAGTATGACTTGAAGCAAGGACATCAAGTCCAGCCTGGCAACACAATGAGACCCCTTCGCTTGAAAAGGGAAAATAACATTATTTAAGATGCTTTATTTATCTATTTGAATTTCATACAATTTCCACAAGTTGCAAAATATCCTTTAGGTTTCTCCACACACAACATTCTTTTTTTTTTTACATTTTTAGATGTAAAAATAAACCTTAGCTTGCAGGCTGATCAAAAATGTGGTAAGTTGGCGGCGCCTGTGGCTCATCCAGTAGGGCGCCAGCACTATATACCGAAGGTGGCGGGTTCAAACCCGGCCTCGGCCGAACTGCAAAACAGAAAAATAGCTGGGCGTGTGGCGGGCGCCTGTAGTCCAAGCCACTCGGGAGGCTGAGGCAAGAGAATCGCCGAGTTGGCGGTTGCTGTGAGCTGTGTGACGCCACGGCACTCTACCAAGGGCCATAGAGTGAGACTCTGTCTCTACAAAAAAAAAAAAAAATGTGGTAAGTTCAAGTTTCTTCATGAGCAGTAGTTTGCTGGTTTGTTGACCTGTGTAAAAGGGTGGTAAGTGCTTCAGAAAAAAAAATTTTTTTAAGACCTTAAGAGAAATCTGGCAGCCTGGATTTGAATCCTGACATTTTTTATTTTTGGACAGGAAGTAGGATTTATTATTGGTAGGTACAAATTATAGGCAATGCAGTGTAAATCTTCCTTGAGTACAGGGCCCACCACTTGTCCAGGGGGCCACAATTAGGAATGTATTTGTCCCCACAGCCATCTGGGATGAGCCGCTTCTCAGCCACCATGTCTTCAAATTCATCTGCATTAAATTTGGTAAAACCCCACTTGTTGGAGATGTGAATCATCTAGTGGCCAGGGAACTTGAACTTGGTCCTGTGTAAGGGCCTCAATCACATGCTCCTTGTTCTGTAATTTGGTGCGAAGGACATGATGACTTGACCAATGTGAACCCTGGCCACAGTGCCCTAGGGCTTTTGCACCACACATACCTGTCTGGAGCCTAGATTGGGGACAGCACAAGGTCTAACACATGAACATGTATCGGAAAGGAATGTCTCCAAGGTCCCTTAGAGCAGCGGTTCTCAACCCGTGAGTCTCGAACCCTTTGGGGGTCAAATGACCCTTTCACAGGGGTTGTCTAAATACATCCTGCATATCAGATATTTACCATACAATTCATAATAGTAGCAAAATTACAGCTATGAAGTAGCAAAGAAAATAATTTTATGGTTGAGGATCACCACAACATGAGGAACTGTATTAAAGGTTCACGGCATTAGGAAGGTTAAGAGCCACTGCTTTAGAGCAACCCAAGCAAAAGGCTGAATACACTACCAAGGAGGCTGCTATTTGCAGCCACTGCACACCAGGCCCCCATGAGGAAAGGAGCGTGGTGGGTTTAATTAGCTGGTGAATTAGCGTGGTGAATCCTGACTTCTACCTCACCAGCTGTGTGACCTTAAACAAGTGGCGCTACCTCTCTGTCTCACCTATAAAGTGAAAAAAGGCCATGAGTTGCAATCTCAGAGGAACAAGGTGAGGGTGAAGCAGACTAGTGTACCTGTCACACAGTGCTCCACAAGTATGTACTGCTGGTGCTGCTACTGGCGTGAATATTGAGCCTTCCCCATGCCTCTTCAGGGGCCCTGTGGGTCTGTGTCATCCTGAGCCCCCACTGCAAACCAGAGGAGCGGGCAGGCTGGCTCCAGCTGCTCAGCAAGTGGGACCAGCTCGATGTGTGCCCGCTGGAAGAGGGCAACTACTCCTTCGATGGCCCCAGCCTGCAGCTCACAGCAGCTTCCAGCCCAGGTAGGAGAGGGGTCCCTGCCTCGCCCCTCAAAACCATCACCACTGACTATGGCTCCACGTCCCATCATGATGCTCTGCCCTAGGAGAGAGGGAGTGGGGAAGAGCAAAGGGGGCCTCAGCACTTGGCTGTCCAAGCCAAGAGGGAATAAATGCTGAGGACAGGAACAATAGCAGCCCAAGGGGTAGTGAAGTGCCTAAGACACCTGCAATCCTGGACATCTATTCCCCTGGCTTGGCCTCCTGCTACCTATGGAAGCAGAGAAAGGGACGAGGACAGGAGGAATTAAACAGAAGGGGAAAGGGAGATCTTGAGAGAGACAAGTAAGGAGAAACAGATGGCTTGGCACCCATAGCACAGAGGTTACAGCACCAGCCACATACACTGAGGCTGGCGGGTTCAAAACCGGCCCAGGCCAGCTAAACAACAATGACAACTACAACAGAAAATAGCCAGGCATTGGGGCGGGCGCCTATAGTCCCAGTTACTTGGGAGGCTGAGGCAAGAGAATCGCTTAAGCCCAAGAGTTTGAGGTTGCTGTGAGCTGTGACACCACCACACTCTACTGAGGGTGACATAGTGACCCTTTTTTTTTTTTTTTTCAAAAAAAGAAAAGAAACAGAGATAGATGGAGAGAGAGACAGGAGTAGATTGGAAAGAAGAGAGAGACTGAGGAGAGAGGGAAAGAGAAATAGCAAGTGAAGAGAGAAAGGCAGATAGCTGATGAACCTTTTTCCATTCATATGGTGTGGTTGTAATAGCCCCTCACACAAACACATAGCACACATATTTTTGAAGGGTTATTTTGAGGATTGGAGGCATAATTTATGCCTATTGGTCTGCCCAGGCCTACCTGGTGGTTGGTAGGGGGAACTGGCCACAGCTCGACTGCTAGGGCCCCTCTGACTAGACGGCATTGGGCACCTCTCCTGCAGGCTTGGAGGAGGATGAAGAGGAGGAGGTGGCAGCCACGACTTCCCGCCACTCAGTATTCGGCCGTGCCCTGCAGGCTGGAGAACTGCACTGGAGTGACAGCCACCTGCAGAAGATCCTGGCCAGTGACTCCTACAGCCCCAGCCTCACAGGCAGTGTGGGTGGTGACAAGCTGACCTTTGACCCCCAGGGCCGTCCACTCTGGCTGGGTGAACCTTTCTCTACTGCCTGTGCCCGTGTGGATGCCCTGCATGCCCATGGATACCCCCATCAGGCACTGCGGCTTGCAAGTGCCATAGTCAACACACTCCGACTACAGTGGCAGCATCAGCTTGAGAGCTACAAGCAGCAGAAAAAAGGTGGGCACTAATGTTGTCATCTTGTCCCTTTGGCTACAGACACAATGCCAACTGCTGGGAGCTATGGCAAACTGCATACAGTGGTACTCAGCATCCCATCAGGGAACTAGGACCATTCTAGGTGTCTCATGCAGAAAGGAATTTAATGCAGGAGTTTGAGGGCTCACAAAACATTGGAAAAGCTATAGAATTGAAACTTAGGGAAGCCGCCGGTCAAGTTCCAACAACTCAAAATTGTAGGGATCATTGCAAACTGTGAACAGTATCCTGCAACCCCCATAGTTTCCAAGAGGATACTCAGAGCCTCTGGCAAAACATCATGTCTGTGTCCTGCACAAGGCCACACACCACTCCCCTGCTGCTCCAGGAGAATATCGGCCTCATTCTCCGATCTTCTAAATTTCATGCAAAGAGGTCTGGGAAATGTAGTTTCTAGCTTCCAGCCTCTGGGGTTGGGAGGGCAACCACATGCCTTTCAGGAACATGGACGGAGTATGGCCAAATCTTCCAGTTTTTCTTTTTTTTTTTTGGTGACAGTTCCACAAGCTGTCACTCAGGGTCAAGTGCCGTAGCATCACAGCTCACATCAACCTCCAACTCCAGGGCTCAAGAAAATCGTCTGCTACCGCCACCTAGGCAGCTCCCACAACAGGCGCAGAGCCTCAGTAAAAAATAAAGAATGTATAGATATAAAAGAAAT
>CAUYRH010122480.1:0-11677 GCA_963574655.1 Perodicticus potto | reverse complement strand
CAAGGACATAGTGGTCAAGACACCATGGTACTGGCACAAAGATAGAGACATAGATATTTGGAATTGAAAAGAAAACCAGGAAATGAAACCAACAACTTATAACCACCTAATCTTCAATAAACCAAACAAGAATGTCCACTGGGGGCAAGATTCCCTATTCAATAAATGGTGCTGGGAGAATTGGATATCCACATGTAAAAGACCAAAACTGGACCTGGACCTTTCTCCACTCACAAAAATTGATTCAAGATGGATAAAGGACTTAAATGTAAGACAAGAAACGATAAAAACTCCTCGAAGAAAAAATAGGAAAAACACTGGAAGATATCAGCCTGGGGAAAGACTTTATAAAGAAGACTGCCATGGCAATTGCAACAAAAGCAATAATAAACAAATGGGACTTAATTAAACTGAAAAGCTTCTGTACAGTTAAGGAGACAACAATCAAAGCAAACAGACAACCTACCCAATGGGAAAGGATATTTGCATATTTTGAATCAAACAAAAGCTTAATAACTAGAATCTATACAGAACTTAAATTAATCCACAAAAAAAAAAAAAACCCAACAATCTCATATATCAGTGGGGAAGAGAGGTGAACAGAATCTTCTCTAAAGAAGACAGATGAATGGCTAGCAAACACACGAGAAAATGCTCATCATCCCTAATTATTAAGAGAAATCCAAATTAAAACCACCCTGAGATATCATCTAACTCCAGCAAGAATGGCCTATATCACAAAATCTCAAAACTGCAGATGCTGGCACAGAAGTGGAGAGAAAGGAACACTTTTACACTGCTAGTGGGACTGGAAACTAATACAACCTTTTTGGAAGGACATATGGAGAAACCTCAAAGAACTCAACCTAGACCTCCCGTTAGATCCTGCAATCCCATTAAGGACATCTATCCAGAAGGAAAAAAAACTTTTATTATAAATATACTTGTACTAGGCTGTTTATTGCAGCTCAAATTACAATTGCTAAAATGTGGAAACAGCCTAAATGCCCTTCAACCCAAGAATGGATTGGCAAGCTGTGGTATATGTATACTATGAAATATTATTCAGCCATTAAAAAAATGGAGATTTTACAGCATTTGTACTAACCTGGATGGAGGTGGAACACATTACTCTTAGTGAAGCATCATGAGAATGGAGAAGTATGAATCCTATGTATTCAACTTTGATATTAATGACACGGTGGGGCATGGGGGAAGGGGAGAGCATACAAAAAAGGAGGGAGGGGGTGAGGGAAAGGCAAAGAAAAAAAAGAAAAGAAAATAGTGACTGTAGGGTCAGAAGACCACCCTACATAAGCCACACAAAGGCAAGTCTTTAATGTGTTAAAATGGCTTCTGCTAATACAGAGGCAAGAGAACTGGGCCCCCCCTGAGCGTACACAGAGACTATTTGTCCAGAGGTAAAAGTTCATAAAAACAGTGACTCTGAAAGTATGCTTCTGTTAAGCCCAGGAGGTTAGGGGCTGTCAACCCCACCCCGATGATATGGAACAGAGGATGACATATGTTCTGCACATATTGTCCCGGAGCCTAAAGATCTCTGCTCTGTAGAGAAACAAAGTCATAAATACATTTTGGGTTAACTAAGTGTGTGCTTGAGGGGTTTCATTCCCCAGTCCCCCTGCAGCTCTTCGTGATCTTTATTTACTTTGTTCAAAAGCTGACGCATGTCTGAGAAGAATGTAAAAGCAGAAAGTATTGTGTTGATTTGTAGACTGAATGTTTTTCCACAAGTTAATTTTAGATAGAAGAAGTTAGGTAAAGGTAAAAGGCTATAGATTAAGTGTGTACATGACCACCAGTGTATATAAGGTGGCCTCAAATAAAGATGATTTGCTACACACCATCTTGAGCTGTGTAGTCCGGTTTCTTCCATCTCTTAATAATTACAGGAGCAAGTTTTACACCTGAGGCAAACCTGCTGTTGCCTCACGTCTTCGTTCCCGCAACAGTGACTAATTCTCACATGAACTGGATTTAATTTTGACCAAAGTATATTACTTAAACATTAATTTTTAATTCAACTTGTTAACATGTTGTTTAGGATACTGCATCCTCATTTATAAGTGAACTATGTTTGTAATTTCCCCTTTATAATAATATATTTTTTCCAATATTAGTATCAGGGGTATCCAGATGAAGTAGAATGATTTTGAAGTATTTCTTCTTTTTCTATTGTCTATAAGATTTGGCATGATTGTTTTTTGAAACTATTTTTATTTATAAATATTGGTTGTCTATTTTTTTGAGACTTTGGAAAAAAAATAAGAAGTTAACTGATGACTCCATACTGAACCTCAGTGTCAAAGCATTCTATTCTTATTGACAACGTGAACATCACTTTCTTTGCGTTATTATTATTATTATTGCTCAATATTTCATTGCAGCAATTATCTGATTTCTTTTCTGAATGTATTTATCTTCATTCGTTCTTTACAAGGTTTTTGCTTCTAGTCCTTATCTTAAACATTATTATTGTTATTAAATTTTAAGCCTTTTTAATTTTGTGAAGGCAAAAAGTGGAAACCAAATAAACACATGCATATGTAAATAATAATAATAAATTGCTAAATCCTGCATCTTTTAAAAAAAAAAAGTAACATAACCATTGTTACCACTAAGAATCACATCTTAGATGAATGAATTTATAAAAATATTTGTAATCCAACTTACTTTTCAGAATTTACTATCTTTTATATTACATTCCAATTGAATAATACTACAAAAAAGGGGGAATCACTTATATGTTTAAATCAGTTATACTTTATATTCCTGTACTAGAATATTTTGAAATTTCCTTATAATAAATAAAATATTCTTATCAAATCAGTGACTCTATAACTGGACTGCACAAAAGAATCATCTAGGGACTCCTGCAGAAATCCCAAAGCCCATGTCACACCTAAGGCCAATTTAATCAAACTCTAACAATAGGATATAGGCATAGGTATTTTGTTTGAAGGGTCTCTCACTGATTCCAAAGTGCAGACAAGTTGTCAATAAAATCAATACTTCATAAAAATTAAAGTGACAGATCCTAGCTTATTTAGGAATACTTTCTAAATAAAATTTTCATACACTTTTAAAACCTGAATACACTTAGCCTAACACACCATTCCTAAATTTTTTTTCAACTTGACATGATTTTATCGTTTTTGAAGTTTCATGTAGCAAAAAATGTAAGAGCTAATTTCTTTAAATTTAAATGAGTCAGAATTCCTTAATGAGGCCAGTACCCAAATGTCAGTTCAAGGTTACAAAGAGTGCTGCCAGATTGGCAAGTTTTACATAACAATCTAAGTAAGACCTGCGTCATAAAGTCAACAGAGAAAACTGGCCTAGATTCAAGTCTCAGATTTGTTTCTGAGATAGAATCTTAACAAAAATAAATAAATATATACATACATAAAATAAAATCTTATTTCACTCAGAGAAAGTTAATGTAAACCTAACAAATACAAAGCACTATTCATGGCATTTATTGGTCACAAAACTCTGTGGCCCAATACCCCAAAAACACATATGCTATATATACGTGCAACTTAATTCTTTACTGGAATCTATATAATTATACATGTATTGCTTCCATTTGTTCCAATTCACACTCAACTATCATTTAAAATTTTATAACATTAGGTCATGTGCGTGTGACTCATCCTCTTAATCCTAGCACTTTGAGAGGCTGACGTGGGAGGATCCCTTGAGCTGAGGAGTTTGAGACTAGCCTGAGCAAGAGTGCTAGAGAGTATTTTTTTCTCTAAAAATAGAAAACATTAGCTGGGCTTTGTGCAGGGCGTCTATAGTTGCAGCTACTAGAGAGGCTGAGGTGGGAAGATCAAGATCACTTCAATCCAAGAGTTTGAGGTTGCTGAGAACTAAGCTGACGCTACAGCACTCTAGGATGGGCAACACAGTGAGACTCGATCTCTAAATAAACAAATAAACAAATAAATAAGATTTCTGCACTATTAACTTTTATAGCTCAAAATGTACTTGAGAATTCAGGCTCCCCAAGTAATTCTCAATTTATGGTCTTCTCTTTCCTTTCTATTGGCTCCCAAACTACCACCTGGAAAGGAAGAGGACTCGCACATCTCATTACTCCCCCCACCCCCGCTTTTTTTTTTTTGAGACAGAGTCTGACTATTTCGCCCTCAGTAGAGTATCATGGCGTCACAGATCACAGCAACCTCAAACTCTCGGGCTTAAGCGATTCTCTTGCCTCAATCTCCCAAGTAGCTGGGACTACAGGTGCCTGTCACAATGCCCAGCTACTTTTTTGTTGCAGTTCTCATTGTTGTTTAGCTGGCCCAGGACCGAATCCACCAGCCTCGGTACATGTGGCCAGCGCCATAACCACTGTGCTATAGGTGCCGAGCCTACTCCTAATTTCTTAATTCACTTTAACAGGTTTATTTCCCTCAAATGATGTCAATCTGGCTTCTGGAACAGTGATTTTCAAGGTACAGTCCCTGGACCAGCACCATCAGCACTCACTGGCAAGTTGTTAGAAATACAAATTCTCTGTCCCACTGGAGACCAACTCAACAAGAAATTGTAGGGGCTAGGGCCAGAAATCGGTCTTTATAAGGCCACAGGTGATTATGATACAAGCTAAAGTTTAAAAATAACTGTCCTAGACAAGAACTTCAACATTTAGGAACTTTGTGCAATTATCCAATAGAACGAACATGGACTCACAAAAGTAAAAAAGAAAAAATTCTACATGAAACTGTTTAAGTAGAAAAAAAGAGTATTACACTAGAAATAGGCAAGATAATATATAAATAGAGCAGAGAAACAAATCCAGGAGGCCAAGTAATTCAGCCATGATCTGATGAACAGCAGCTACAGAAACAGAAACGAATGATTTTTTGAGAGTCATTCTAAAGTTACAAACTCAATGGGAAATTAAAGAATTATGTCAAAAATGACTTCAAGATTTTAAGCCAGGGAAGCTAGAAATACTGAAAAGACTAGGGAGGAAGCTAGCCAGTTTATAGGATGAAATATGATTTTGATTTTGTAGTTTATACTCACAAAAGTAAAAATATACAACAACAAATTTGAAAATAGACTGGCATGTGAAAGAAAAGTTAGGACTAAAAATATGCCAGAAGTCATATACATATACAATCACTGAGGCATAACAATTTCTCAACTACCTCTAAGAAATAAATGAGAAAGCCACAATTAAAAACTAATGGCCAGAAGGTTGCTGCCTGTGGGCATGCAAATGTGTTTTCTACTCAGCAGCATTTTAGAACTACCAACATTTTAAAACATCAACAAATTGCACCTAAAAATGCAGTTTTCCATGTTTTCTAGAAAAAAATAGTAACTATGAAACCCTAGGCTATATTTTATAATGGCAACAATGCCTGGGGCTAAGAAGTGGTCTCCGTTGGAAAGAGCACACTCTTCAGTCACCAGCGCCCCACTGGTCATCACAGCTGCCATCAGGCCAGCATCACTCAAAGCTTCCTTCCCAGCCTTTTTATTTGGGTTCGTGACTCCTAGCACAGAAAAAACACAACAGAGAATCAGAGATAGAGCTTTGATCAACTAAGAAACAATTAAGAAGTAAAAGACAGCAGCCAAACATCAAGAACGTAAACAACTGAGCAGAGTAAAAGGAGATACAATCTGAAATGGGTACCATTAACGACTTAGAGAGCAACCTCAGGTAGCTTTGTTACCCTATCTAAATCTGGTTCTTAGGTACTTTTCCTTTAAGACACTTATCAAAGTTGGTAACTAAATGGTGCTTTGTTTAAGTATTTTATGTCTGCTCTCCTTTCAGACTTCAAAGCCCTTACCAAGAAAGTTAAGAACCCCAAGTAGCCTAGGACAGCAACAGGATAACAAAAATGCTTAAAACAGTGTTTCCCAGCAGCTGGAACCGAATAGAACAGTAAGAACGCTGAATTCATGAAGTATACTGGGGCCAAATATGTGAAATCCAGGCCGGTGAGATTGCCTCTAGTGTCAAGCATGGCCTGAGGCCTTTTTTCCTCTCAGAAATACATTCCGTGACACCCTGGTCCCTTATACATTTATGGGTTAGGCTGTTGCAGACTACTTGATCTTGGTCTTATGTCTCTGCTTTCTTGGGTAATATACACTACAGGGCTGGACCTGGAAAGGTATTAATGTCTCTGTCTCAAACTGGTCCTGGCCTCACCTACGCAGTCTGCTTCTTGAAATGTGGGGTGGAATAAAGCCACGCTAAACTGTGGGGATGAGAAATTCTTTCTCAGTTAACTTTGTTAACAAATACAAAGGCAAATACAAAGGTCTTTCCTATTCTCAAATAGTTTGGTATTGGCTGACAACTTTGAAAAAGTAGCAAGCAATCATTACATGTACCGATATTCTTAGTATTTACCAAATCTCACTGAACTGATGCAAGGACAACTAATTTTAAGGTATGAAAAAAACAAGAAGAAAAGCAACTCTTTAACGTATGACAAGTATTTACTGAGAATCAGATCTGTGGACACAATGTTAGACACTTTCTCTTGAAGCAGTAGCTACTCTTCTTATGACAAATAAACAGTCTCATCCCTTTACAGGAAACCCCTAAGGCAATCTCTAAGATGTAAAGAACCTAGAAATATAAGTTGTCAAGGAAAGAAAGACGTCCTCCCTTCAATTGGGCACAGTGACCTGCTATTGCGTAGGGACAGGCTGTAGGCTCCAAGACTGATGCAGCCTAACTTTCTAAGGTTCCTACCAGATTTCCTCGACTAAGCTCAAGTCACAGTAAGCAGCACTTTTTGAAAAGCTAAATAGAACGTTTTCAAACATGTTCCACCAAGCCACGTTAAATGTCCAAAACACTAGCCTGAAAAGTTCCAGACGCCTGCATTACCAATGGAGCCATTCCATAAGGCTAAATAAAGGCACACCGGGGCACAGGTGCAACAATGAGCAGAGCACACGTGTTTGTCAGCTGCACAAAACATGTCACTCAATTGCTGTGAACTGAATAACTAGGTGTCCCCAACCGTACTCAACTTTTAAGGAAGAAAAGAAATAGGGGTCAAAAGGAAAGAAAGTCCTGTGGCGTCAAGTCTGTACACGAGTCAGTGGCATAAAAAGATGACGCTGCAAAGTAGATGCTGGAAATTAGAGCGAAACACGGAGCTTGGTCAGGTGACTGGGCAGGGCCTAGGCTTGGTCCTGAGAGCTGCGCCTCCGAGGGCGACTCCAACTTGGCGGCCAAGCAGGACCCGCTCCCGACCCTTTCCCCACCTCCGCGAGGCAGCTGACGAGCCTGCTCTCTCGGCCGCTCGCTGGCCCGCCCGCTCACCTCGCCATGAGCCCGCACACCTCCGGCTCTGCCACCGCCAAAACACTGAGAAGCCAAAGCACCGGGATCGCTCTCCGGTCTCACGTCAGACCCTCCCACCGCCGCAGAGCACGGACGCCAGCAGCGGAGCGACCCACTAGGATCACTCCACACCCGCCCACCCGGCACAGATAACGAGTCCAGCAGGCCAGAGCCGCCCCTAGCGGGCTTTTCCGCCCTGGGACGCCAAGGGCGGGGCTAGAATTACAGCGAAAGGAAAGGAATGGAGGGCGGGGGAGAGGAGAAGAGTAGGGGCGGGGCCGGGGCGGGGCCGGGGCGGGGCCAGGGCCAGAGCGAAAGCGGATACAGAGAGCTGAGGAGGGGCAGGAGGACGGAAGAGAGGGTGTACCTGGGCTGATTGATCAGCAGGAAAAGACACTGCCTTCTAGAGGATGTCTGGGGAAAAGCTCAACCTGACGTCTGCTCTTGGCCTGCTCATTGGAATAGCCGTGATCAACGTAAACTTAATATTATTTAATATTATTTTCTTTGAGAAACAAACGGATGAAATACGCTTAATAACAGGAGGACGTCGATGTAGTTTATTCCTGACCCAACATAGAAAAACTCTTTTCACATTAGGATTGGGACATATTCATTTGTCTTTTTTTTTTTTTTTTTTTGAGACAGAGCCTCAAGCTATCACCCTGGATAGAGTGCCGTGGCATACACAGCTCACAGCAACCTCTAATTCCTGGGCTCAAGCGAGTCTTCTGCCTCTGCCTCCCAAGTAGCTGGGACTACAGGCGCCCGCCACAATGCCCGGCCATGTTTTGGTTGCAGCCATCGTTGTTTGATGGGTCCGGGCTGGATTCGAACCTGCCAGCTCAGGTTTATGTGGCAGGCGCCTTAGCCCGTTTAGCCATAGGCGCAGAGCCATATTCATTTGTCTTGAGAAAAGCTATAGATGTTCCATTCTTCCTTAAAGACAGGCAAGAATCATCTGATTAGGAGATAATGTGTCTGGTGGGGCCCGTAGCTCAGTGGGTAGGGCGCTGGCCACGTACACAGAGGCTGGCGGGTTCAAACCCAGCCCGGGCCTTCTAAACAACAATGACAACTGAAACAACAACAAAAAAAGTAGCAGGGTGTTGTGGCGGCTGCCTGTAGTCCCAGCTAGGGAGGCTGAGACATGAGAATCACTTATGCCCAAGAGTTTGAGGTTGCTGTGAGCTGTGACGTCACAGCACTCTACCAAGGGCGACATAGTGAGACTCTGTCTTAAAAAAAAGATAATGTGTCTTTACCAATTAAACTAAAAGTTACTGTTATCAGTAAAAGTATGATTATATTGAGAAAGTAGCTTACTCTTAAATGAAACCAAGATTTAACTCAAACCACTAGGATCCACTGAAAAGTTGAGAAGAATGTTCTTCTACTTCCAGATTTACCAAATCTCTAGCAGCTCACCACTAAAGTATTTACACACTTATCAGGAAAAACGAAATTCAGTGAACAATTTCGGAGAGGGGGAAGTTAAAAGAATTATTCTTAGCTCCTTGATATTTAAGGAAATACACTGTCAGCCTTTGATCAAAAATTATTTTTCTAATCTAGGGAAAATATAATATCCAAATATCCAGTAAGCAGAGGACGAACAACAGCATCACAGAAGGAACTCCTGACCTGCAATTCAGTTATTAACCATCTGCAGATCATCCTCAACTGACATCATCGTGTCTCATTCATTGTGCACAAAAAATGGACAGGTCCTCTGCACCTAATATGGTTTACTGCAAAAAGCATGGACTTTCCTTGTAGACAACCCAAGATTCAAATCATCCTTATCTCCCTAGCTTTATGTGCAGCCTGTGTCTTAGAAGGCCCCATTTATGTTCTTGGTTTAATGCTCTGCTTTTAATAATTTTTTAACAAGAATCCCTATATTTTCATTTTACAACAGGTTGCAAATTATGTAATCAGTCCTTCCCCCGCATACTAATAATTTAAGCACTCTGAAGAAATATGTAACTTTTCAGAGCTCAGTTTACTCATCTGAAAATGAGTCTGCTGATGAACAAAGATTAGAAGTGCTTGTAAAAACTAAACTGAAAATTGTAGAGGACTGGACACCATGCTTGCAAAGGACAGTTACTGATTCTTATCACATTAAAAGGAAACGCTGAAAACAGGACAGCCTCCTGGCAAACCTAGAGACGTTTCCTGACTTTGGGGCAATCCCCCAAGTAACTCAGTTGGAGTAACCGGAATGAGATAAGGTCGATCACTCACTAGTAAGCATGTGTTAAACACTGATGCTTAGTAGTTCTTCATGAGGGTTGTGGGGAAAGAACATGTGAGGAGAGCAAGTGGCAATCCTTACCCATGTGCCCTCATCCGCACCTGTTTATGTCAATTACCTTAACTCTCCACACCTGTTGTGTATAACCTTAATAAATAGCCGTTGCAGAGGGGGCTCAAGACTCCCCTGCAACTAAGGTTAGCCCGCCTCCCACAAGCTTGTACTTCAAATCTGTGTCACACCTGGTTCCTTCCTGCGGCAACCGAGACCGGGCCTTAAGAGCCCCAACAGAAAATGGATGGAAATACGTGCATAAATCACTTAGCACTGCTCATGCATTCAAGACCTGTCAGTTATACCACCACCTTCCACCAAGCCAGCCTACTTTTTCCTAAATTCTCCATTTCTGCTAATGATGCCATCAGTCTTCTGGCCTCCAGTTCTGCAAATCTTGAAGCTTTTTTAAAAATTTTTTTTTTCTCTGTTTTGAAGATTTTTCAAACATATAGCAAAGTTATAAGAATCTTAAAGAAAATGCCTATATATTCACCAATCTGATTCTATCCATATTAACCCTTTAGCTTGCTTTATCATCTTTATCATACCACTATCTTATTTTCTAAATGCATTTATAAGTTAATTACGGACATCAGTGTACTTCCGCAAATATTTAGCATTCATATTATCTAGAGTTGAATATTTGTTTAAATGTTTTTCCTATTTAAATGAAATTGACATGCAATGAAACGCATGACTCTTAAGTGTAGATTCATTGAGTTTGACAAATGTATATATACCTGTGTAACAAAAACTCTAAGACATTATATGCCATTTTACTCTCACCATTTTCCAGGCATTTTTTTCCTACCAACCCTCAGAGACATTCTGATTTTTTTTCTTCCATAGATTAGTCTTGCATTTTCTAGAACTTCAAGTAAAGTGGAATCATACAGTATATGCTTTTTGTGAATAGTGTCTTTCATTTGGCAAAATGTCTATATGGTAGTGTGTATCAGTAGTTTACTCCATGTATTGCTGAGTAGTATTTCATTGTCTGAATAACCCCAATTTGCTGATCCATCCTCCTTTCGATGGATAGCTGTGCTGTTTCCACTTTAGGGCTATAGTGAATAATAAGGATATATCCATGGTTGTCTAGTAGCTAGGATTTTGGGGGGAGGAGAAGGAAAAGCTGCTACAAACATTCTTGTTTAAATCATTTATAGACATAAGTTTTCTTTTCTCTTGGGTAAATACCTACAAAGTGGAGTTGCTTGTCTATAGCAACCAGATCTTTTTCAAGTGTTCTCATCATTTTAGACAAGAATTCTGGTGTCAGCAACCATCGAATGAGAAAAAAATTATAAATAATATATTTAATAAAGAGCTTGTATCTGTAATATGTAAATAATTATTACAATTAAAATAAAACAATTGGATTCCATCTCAGGGTGGTCAAGGGATTTGAAGAGAAACTTCTCTGAAGAAGACAGGCACAAAGCGTACAGACACATGAAAAAATGTTCGTCATCCTTAAGCATCAGAGAAATGCAAATCAAAACCACTTTGAGATATCATCTAACTCCGGTAAAAAATCCCAAAACCAGAGATGTTGGCATGGATGTGGAGAAAAGGGAACACTTCTGCACTGCTGGTAGGAATGCAAACTAATGCATTCCTTTTGGAAAGAAGTTTGAAGATCACTTAGGGATCTAAAAATAGACCTGCCATTTGATCCTTCAATTCATCTACTAGGTATATATCCAGAAGACCAAAAATCATTTTATAACGAAGATATTTGCACCATAATGTTTATTGCAGCCCAATTCATAACTGCTAAGTCATGGAAGAAGCCCAAGTGCCCATCGACCCATGAACGGATTAATAAATTGTGGTATATGTATACCATGGAATACTATGCAGCCTTAAAGAAAGATGGAGACTTTACCTCTTTCATGTTTACATGGATGGAGCTGGAACATATTCTTCTTAGCAAAGTATCTCAAGAATGGATGAAAAAGTATCCAATGTACTCAGCTCTGCTATGAAACCATTTTATA
>CAUYRH010122479.1:0-14648 GCA_963574655.1 Perodicticus potto | reverse complement strand
CAGGTGTGATCTCTCTCTCTCTGTCATCTCTCCAGGTGTGATCTCTCTCTCTCTGTCATCTCTCCAGGTGTGATCTCTCTCTCTCTGTCATCTCTCCAGGTGTGATCTCTCTCTGTCATCTCTCCAGGTGTGATCTCTCTCTCTCTGTCATCTCTCCAGGTGTGATCTCTCTCTGTCTTCTCTCCAGGTGTCCTCTCTCTCTCTGTCATCTCTCCAGGTGTGCCCTCTCTCTGTCATCTCTCCAGGTGTGCCCTCTCTCTCTCTGTCATCTCTCTAGGTGTGTTCTCTGCCTGTCATCTCTCCAGGTGCCCTCTCTGTCTGTCATCTCTTGAAGTGTGCTCTCTGTCGTCTGTTGTCATGTGGTCTCTTTCTATCGCCTTGTCCTTTGTTTATCTATCTATGTATAGACAGATGCTGATAAAAGGGATTCCTTATTTGGAATAGGTCTGCTGTTCCACTAAAGATCTGTAATTTCTAATAAGGAAGGTGTTGATTACTCCTGGGGACTCTGCAGCCATCTTGCCTAGGTTTGAATGTCTCTAGGTATTTGAATTTGGGCACTCATTTAACTTCTACCTGCCTCGTTTCCTCATCTTTACAATGGGCATAATTACAGTTACCCCACAGGCTAATCATGAGGATTAAATAGTTAACTTATGTAGTATGTTTAGAATTTGGTACATAAGACATGCCTAGTTATTGTAACTACATATGCTTTCAAAACAGGAGAAAATCTTTATCTTTACATTTTAGCAATAAAGAATATAGGATCATTAATTCAAACATAGCCCTTAAAAGGACACTCAAAAATATGAATATGCCAGAGTGTCATGGGTTCCATTAGTCTGCGATCTTATATAGTGGCCATCCCAATAATCATGAACTCTGAAGGTTCAGGAAAGCCAGGACTCCACTTAGCAGGACGGTCCCAGCACTCAGCTCAAAACAGCTGAAACTCCAGTGCCTGTGAGCGTCAGAAGGAGTCTTTGGGATAATGGCAGTAGAAACTATTAGAATTTGTCACAACCCTGTGAGATCACATTTGATAGTGGATAATTAAGTACATCACCTAGGATTTGACAACTGGACAACGAATGGCGGGACTTCAGGCGGTCAGATGTCTGGCCAAGCCCTGCTCTCCGGGTTACCCTGCTGCCTGGAGGATGCAGACTGAGAGGACGGCTGAAGGCTGTTCCCCGGGGAAATGCCACCACCCTGCAGCTAAGCAGGTGCTTGTCTTTGGGGCAGCTTCTGAGGGCCCTGGAGGGTGTGGGCAGCACATGAGCACTGGGGCTCCCTCTGCACCTGAGGTGACACAGGGTTGGGCTCAGAGAAGGCTTGTTGGCTTTGTGTACCAAACTGTGGGTTTGCACCTTTGCTGAGAGGTAACTAATGGGCAGAGAATCTATAACAAGGGGTGAGGAGAAGTCTTGTGCTGGTGCCAGACCAGTTCTGTTGACCTGTCCTGCCTGGAGGTTACCCTCTGTGCCTCATGGGATGGGCTCTCCGTGGGGCTTCACCATGGAAGTAGTAGGGGCCCGGCCATCTCTTCAGTGGGGCAGGTGTGGGCACCAGCCTTGGGCATGCAGGGCCAGGCCCTGAGCCACCTGCCACATAGTTCAGACTCAAGGGCTCCCAGGGCTTTACTGCCACCTGGCTAGGGTAAGTCTTCCACTCTGTTCTGCACTTTCAGTCCTTGGAATGGTCACAGGAGGCCCTGCAGTGAGGTCTTTGGCCCAGGACGATGGTCATAAACTCAGCCTTGTCTACCCCCAGACAGATGCCTGCCAACAAAGGCAGACAGATCTGCCCACCTGGCATGGCAGGAGAGAGTGGCCCCACCTTGCCTGGGAAGAATAAGAGGAAACCTCATGGGACTCAGACCACAGGTGGGGAGAGATTCTTCGGCAGAGACAAGGATTCTGGACAGGCTGAATGTACCAGGTGCACAAAGGACATGTTCCAGAAAGAACTGATTGCTGGAGAAGAATGTGGAATCTTTTCCCCTAAAGGTCTTCAAAGATAGGATTGACTCCTGCCTTCCTGAGGAGTAGGACCACCTGTGGGAAGAGAAAGCCTCAGAGAGATTGGCAAGGTCCTCTCCAGCCCTGTGACTCTCTGCATTTTGCAAGACGTGGAAGTATGTATGTGCTTTGTCAGGACTCAGATGTAATCCATTTGTTGTGTAGCGAGAGGTAATTCAGGTTAGGTGACCAACCAAGGGTCTAGCAAACTGGTTGACACACAGCAGTGGTCACCTTGAGGAATGAGGCCTACTGTACTGACATGTCCGTGTGCTGTGTGTCTGGGCTGTGAAAATTAGGTCGGCGTAAGGAGGTGGTCAGCGTGGGGAGGTCTGCTTCCTCTGTGTTTGATCTCTTATCGACATTAGTTCATGAGTACAAAGAGTCAAGCAAATGCGTAGGTCATTCAGACAGGCATCAAAGATACAGAGGGACACTGTAGCACACTCCAGGACAAACCATGCTAAGGAAGTCCATTCCAGAGATGCTAGGGACAGTTCCAGGTACCACCTCTGGGGACCAAGGAAGTGGGAGAAGACTGCTTGGCCACTTCTGGGGGTGGGGGCTAGAAAGAGATTTATCAGTCTGGAGATAGGAAACCTTCAAATGGGAAGACCAAGTCTGAAAGTCATGAAGATCAGGCTGATTACTAAACTCAGGATTTGAGGGACCTCCCTTTAATTTGGAAGAGGCGCATTTGCTACTTTTCAAAAAAAGCATTAACTTTTTTTTTCTTTTCTTTTTTTTTTTTTTTTTAGAGTCTCACTTTGTTGCCCTTGGTAGGGTGCTGTGGCCATCTTGGGCTTAGCTGATTCTCTTGCCTCAGCTTCCCAAGTAGCTGAGACTACAAGAGCCCACCACAACGCCTGGCTATTTTTTTGTTGCAGTTTGGCTGGGACCAGGTTTGAACCCGCCGCCCTCAGTATATGGGGCCGGCACCCTACTCACTGAGCCACAGGTGCTGCCCAGAAAGCATTAATTTTTTACAAGAAATATATTCATGGAACTCATCCTACAAATGTAATATGAAGCATTAAAAGAGTTAAATGAAAGAGTTAAATCCACCCATTGGTGGTGGAGAGACAGCATACTATTATAGACATTTGGATTTTTAACCGTCCAAAGTCAGCATCCAGAACAATCCCAGCCCTCCATGACACTGTGGTCTGATGTGAGAACCCGGAGCGCTGTGCTGGCTAGGCCTGAGGGGTCAGGGAAGGCAGAGTGATGGGGGCTGCCGCGTGATAACCCAGAGACTTGTACAGAGGGGCTGGCCTCCATCTTCATGGAAACTACCTACATTTGGGCTGGTTGATATTCTTTTCAATTCCAAGAAATAACTATTTGCAAGTTTTTATTTTCCTGCCAAACAAATGAACATCATACATCACTTACATTTTTTCAGAAGGCCAAAATTAAGGGGTAAAAGTATTCTTTCTTAGGCTTGACAATGCCTAAGTATGCTTCCTGTTTGGCCCTTTCTCTAAATATTTATGATTCGCTAAAGGTCTTTCCCCTAAGTGCCTTTTGAATCATGTTTAATAAGCCTTCATTTATTTATTCATAGCAAACACTTTTTGAACGGCAATCTATCGATACTAGGATATTGGTATTAATAACGCGTGGCCTCTGCCCTCGAGGAGCTTGGGGCAAGCGAATAAATCACCGGGGGTTGGGAGGTCGCACAGCACCCCACCCGGGCACCCATACGCTGGGGTCTGGACGGCAGAGCAGAAGGAACGGTGACGGCTCCTGGGAACGACCTGCAGAGCTGGTGGTGGCCACCCCACACCTCATCCCTGCAGGTCAGGGGGAGCAATGAGGAGGAGGGCCTGGGAAGGCCTGTGCTCAGGGGCTGGTTGAGGGAGGGAGGAGCCAGACCTGGAGAGAGTGCACAGAGAGCCCCGGGACAGAGCACCCCCAACTCGGGCAGGCGAGGTCCCTGGAGCCCCGCTAGGTCTGGACACAGGCTCTGGCTCCAGGCACCTGGACAAGGTCAGCAGAGTGACTGAAAGGAGGAGGACAGATGGGGGCTGGGAGAGTGTATGTGTGAGACGTCTCTGCGGTGAAGCAGTTTGTCCGTTCAGCATGAGCTGCAGCTCAGCTGCTCAGTGCCCCATGCTAACGAAAAACTTCTGCCTCTTGGTACCTACCGTCTTCTCATCGAAGCCTCGGGAGGCAGACAGGGCAGCTATTATTATCCCAGTTTCCATGGAGGTGGTCCACCTGGGAAAAGAGACAGTGCCAAGTTCACAGAAGAGATGGCGAGCTGTCCTTTTAGCTGCGTTTTGCATTTGTTTTCCTAGTTAGATATGATGATCTGCTAGAATATTTAAGGGTGAAGTGATACTATATTTGAGATTTGCTTCAGACTTGTTGGGGGAGTGTAGCAGGTCTTGATGCAGGAGGAGCGTGCTTGGGGCACGTCTTGGGGCAGGACGTGCACTAGGACCCTTGGGGGGAGAGGGACATCCCTCGGGGCCCAGGGCTGGCCACAGGGATGCTATGCTGCAGGTGCAGAGGAGAGGCAGGGGGTGGGGGTCTTCAGCACAGCATGTGCCAGAGATCAGAAAGGAGAGTGGAAACACAGAGAGAGTTAAGAAAGAGCCTAGAGAAAAGCAAAGGAGGGGGAGCCAGGAGGGTGAAGTTGGGGTGCAGGGAGGGGCTGTGGGAGCCACCCTCCCGCAGCTCTCTGGGAAGCTGTGTGGGCAAAATGGAGATCCCTGGGTGGAGTGCTGGCTGGCACGCTCCTGGGGGTTGCTTGGAAGGTGACTGATGTAAAGCATCTGGCACCAGGGGGCACACAGTAAATTCTCCTTTCCCCCACCTCCGTACCCGCCCTTGGATATTGTTCACAGATATGTTGGCATCTCCCACATATTCTACAGGCCTTGTAAGAAACTTGTCCTTGTTTTTCAATGTTTTGCCCTATGAGATCACTGGAAAAGAAAATCATTTTTTAACCATCATTTTATTTATTTTGCCAAAATTGCACTTTTGAGTCTATTGTTGGCAGGGGTGGCTGCATCATCTCTGAGCATTACCGCACACCCTCACTGGCATTATGGAAACTTGAGACGGAATGCTCTTTTTATCCTGCTTGGATATTGATTTAATATTAGAGGACCATTTTCTCTTCATCTCAACCAGATGCTAAAAGGAACTTGGGGTGGATTGGAAGGACATGCCCTGAGCCTGTTATTGCTTACCCAGCCTAAAATAGAAGACAGGCTTCCTTTCCTTTAAAGTATCTTGTTGCACTTTTTTTTATATAGAAAGGAACATGTAACTGTGCATTAAGAGACAGCAGGACCCTAAATGATGAAACTAAATCTGAAGGACACTTGTGGTTACTTAACATGTGAGTCTTTGTGACTATGGTGGCTCAGGAGCCGAGTTCCCCACATCAGGGAGCAGCGGGCCCTGATCAGCCCGGGCATAGCTGGTGACATACTGATAATTTTATTTCTTTCATTCCAATAAGCATCTTACTTATTTTTATCTCCTAGATTTTGCTAGGGCTTTCAATACCACAGGAAAGAAGGACCCTTCCTTTGTTTTGCTTTGGGCTTACTTACTTTGGCTTCCTTTTTCTAGCTTCTTAAGTTGGGAACTTACTTCACTGATTAGAGACTTTTCCTCTTTTCCAATGTAAACATTTAGAGCTGTACATTTCCCTGTTAGCACTTCAGTCTCATCCCACAAGTTTCTATATGTCGTGTTTCCATCTCCAAGCAATTCTATGTATCTTTAGGTTTTCTTTGAAAATCTTTGACTTCTTTGGCCCATGGATTATTTAGAAATATATTGTTGGGCGGCACCTGTGGCTCAAAGGAGTAGAGTGCCAGCCCCATATGCTGGAGGTGGCAGGTTCAAACCCAGCCCCAGCCAAAAACTGCAAAAAAAAAAAAAAAAAAAAAAAAGTGTTTTATTAGAAATATATTGTTATGTTTTCACATGTTGGAGGCTTTTCTGTTCTTCCTGCTATTGATTTCAAGTTTGATTCCATTATGGTCAGAGAACACACTCTGTATCATTTAAATTCTATTAAATTTATCAGGACTGGTTTTGTGACCTAGGTTATTGTTTATCTTGGTGATTGATAAAGATGGTGCTTGAAAGATGGGGTTGTTGTGTTTGGGAAATGTCAGTCAGACCCTGTGGGCTGATGGTTTTTTTTTTTTTTTTGAGACAGAGCCTCAAGCTGTCACCCTGGGTAGAGTGCTGTGGCATCACAGCTCACAGCAACCTCCAATACCTGGACTCAAGCGAGTCTCTTGCCTCCGCCTCCCAAGTAGCTGGGACTACAGGCGCCCGCCACAATGCCTGGCCATTTTTTGGTTGCAGCCGTCATTGTTGTTTGGTGGGTCCGGGCTGGATTCTAACCCGCCAGCTCAGGTGTACGTGGCTGGCACCTTAGCCCATTGAGCCCCAGGCGCTGAGCCAGCTGATGGTTTATTTTGTTCTTTTTGCTGACTTTCTGCCCAGTCCTTCACTGTCAGGGAATAAGGTGTTAGGATGAGTGATTTTCACTCGTCCCCTGCACATTCTGAACATTATGCTGAGAGACCCTTGGACCCATTGAGGTCTCTGATTTTAACAGACAGTGGCTCTGTTTAGGTTAAGTGTGTGGGGCCTGGACATTTCTGTGAGCTATGAAGTCCCCTAACTGTAAATTTGGATATGACTATTTCTCTTTTCAGCTCTATCAGTTTTTGTTTTCTGCATTTTGAAGCTCTGTTTTTTGGAGTCCATATACCTAGGATTCCTATGTCTTCTGGTGGGCTAATTCTTTTGCCAATGTCCCTCTTTGTCCCTGGAAATGTTCTTTGCTGGGAAGTCTGCTTTACCTGACATTAATACAGCTACTCTTGCTTTCTCAAACATTAATGTTTGCATGGTATGTCTTTTTTCCATTCTTTTCTTTCAGTCTCCCTATGTCCTTATATTTGCAGTGAGTTTCTTATACACAGCATATAATTCAGTTGTGTTTTTTTCATCGATTCTGATGATCTCTGTGTAGCAACTGGTATATTCAGATCCTTGACACTTACTACTACCGATATGTTAGGACTTCAGTCTGCCACATTATTATTTCTGCCCCATGTTTCTTGATCCTTTGTTTCTCTTTGCATCACTTGAATGTTCTTTAGAAAAAGGTTTTAATTTATAAACAACGTTTTTCCAGTGTGTCACTTTTTACAGTTTTCTCAGTGGTTGTTTGAGGTATTGCAGCATTTGTACTCAAATTACTACAGGCAACTATGGTTATGTTTTGCCACTTCAAGTCAAGTGTTGAAATCTTCCTTTCGCCTAGGTTTTTGTGTCTTGCCCACTTTTAAAATGTGACTATGTCACGTGTTCACATGTATTGCACACCACCACAGGTCGTGTTAACGTTTTTGCTTTAATTGTGACATATTATTTATGCAACTCACAAGGTAAAGGATAGTTTATTACACTTGTCTCTAGTTTTACTCATTCTATTTTTCTTCTTTTATTGCTGAAATTCCTGGTCTTATGTTAACATTTTCTTCCTGTTTGGAAAGTTTCCTGTAGACATCCTTAAGGGTGGGTCTGCTGATGCTTATGAATTCTCTTAGTTTTCCTTTGTCTGAGAATGTTTTTATTTTCACTTTTTATCTCTAAAGAATAGTTCCCCCCCCTTTTTTTCCTTTCAGTCCTAGTTCCTTCCTGGACTCTGTGGTTTCACAGGAGAAATCCACTGTCATTTGAACTGGTTTCCCTTCTAGGAAAGTGCCTTTTCTCTCTGGCTGTTTCTAAGCTGGTGTCTTTGCCTTTAGTTTGAAAAGTCTTATTGTGGTGTGTCTTGGTGTGGAATTATTTTTGGCTCATCCTAATGGTGTTCACTCAGTTTCTTGAGTCTGTAGCTGTATGTCTTGCCAGTTTGGGAAGTTTTCAGCTATGATTTCTTTTTAGACCCTACCAGCCCCCCTCTCCTTGCCTTGTGGGACTCTGGTGATACCAATATTAGATCTTTTCTTATTGCCCCATGAGATCTGAGGCTCTCTTCAAGTTTCTTCAGTCTGTTTTCTTTGCATTGTCCAGACTGTGTAATGTTATTGATCAGTCTTCAGGTTCACTGGCTCTACTCTCTTTCATCTGCATTCTGGTACTGAGCTCACTCAGGTGTGTCCATGACTGTTAGTGTGTTTTTCAATTTTATAATTTAATTGGGATATTCTGTTTGTTAATTTGTTTCAACATACTTCTAAATTATTTGATGAAGCAATTTTTGTTGTTGCTTTGAACCCGTGGTCAGTTGATCCTACTGTCTGACCTGTTGTGGTTGACATCAGTTGGCTGTCTTTTCTTATTCAAGTTGTACTTTTCCTGCTTCTTGTTAGGATGAGTGATTTTCACTTGTCCCCTACACATTCTGGACATTATGCTGAGAGACCTTTGGACCCATTGAGGTCTCTGATTTTATCAGACAGTGGCTCTGTTTAGGTTGACTGTGTAGGGCCTGGACATTTCTATGAGCTGTGAAGTCCAATGACAATTGAGTTTGGGGGCTGATCTAATTCACGTCTCAGTGAAATTAGAAATATTAACAAGCATTTATTCATTCTATAATTAGAAAAATAAAACCCAAGGGATATGTGTATTTTAGATACAGCGTGTGAATATGGAGGACACCCAGGTGTGAGAGAACACCAGAGTCAGGATAATAAGCAAGAGTCCAGGGCATAAGAGAAGAAACATGCGTAGAGCTGGGGGAGCAGAGGAAGTGGGGCTGTCTGGCTCATTCCCAGGTTGCCACAGTTTGCTGGAAACCAGGTGAGGCAATATTCCATCTCAAAGGCTCTATGCAGTATCTGGAAGGTGCCAAGAGGCTAGACTGGGATTCAAATTTTGGACTTCTGGCTCTGATGCAAGAATACTATCTGTCAGAAAGTAAGACACAACCTCCCTTAACTAATTGGTGTTAGTGTTTGAAAATGTGTAGCAGAAATTTTACTTTATACATGTGGTTCTCATTTGAGACCCATGAGACGTCCTGTAGCCTATGGATCAGAGGACCTCTGCTTTCTGAATTGGTGAATCTGCACAGATCACGCCTTTGCTCATTGGCCGCTACCATTGAAGTAATTTTGTATGTTGAGACTCTGCTACTTTTCATTGTATCTTTGATTAATTTTCAACACATGAAATAATGCAATACTCACATATACATTCATGCTAAATTAAATTTCATTTTAAAATGGACTCACTGTGATAAAACGAATCTCTCTGGTCTTTCAATGTAATCTTGAAAACTTCATATATTGAAATGTACCAATAGAAATTTCATATCTTCTTTAACTGCTACCATTTTGAAATGCTTGCCGGGCATTTTTTAAACATTAACTGTCGACTCTTGTCACACTTCTACAAGGTAAATATCTTCATTTCTATTTTAAGGATTAGAAAACAGAAGCCCAAAGCAATGACATGCTCAGAGTCATAAGCTGACAATGGATTTGAACCTAAGGCTTTCTGAAGAACTTCGTGGTTCCCTCTGCTGCCTCCAGCTCTTTTACTGATGGTAGAATGGGATGGCCTTGTAAGCATTCTGAAAATAAGATGGATTGTCCCAACAACAGCTTTTTCTCAGGAAGGCAAAGACTATGGCACAGTACAAAAAAGACTCGTTTGGAAAATTCTGAGAACTCTGTTAATGATGTAATTCTTATTAGATTTACCCTGTAAAACCAGCTTATTTATTTATTCCCGCGCCCTCAGGTGCAGTTCAGCCCCGTCAGCCGCAAGAGGGCAGCAGAAGCCCGCTGACAGCCGGGGCTGGGCGGCGGCGCCGGGCCCACCTGCTGCAGGTGGTGGAGCGCGGCGGACCTGAGGCAGAGGGCGCCTTTCCGCTCCCCTGTGCCCCTGGAGAAAAGAATGGAATCAAGAAGTTCCGAGCCACATGCCGATCTTCTCAAGCACTCATTCTGCACAGTGATTCTGCCAGTAATTGGCAGTGTGGTTTTTTCCTTCCTCAAATGTATCAAGCGCTATCTTCTCAAATGTTTCTTACCGTGAGAAGAATTTCAAGTTATTTCCTAGGAGCTAGATAACCAGCTACAAAGAAGCTTGAATTTCCATGCAACACACCAGGGTTCTGGGGAAGATAATACCGCTGCTTCTTTTAAAACATAAGACATAACATAAACAGCACCCTAGGACATGCAGTCACCCGGCAAAGTTATATACACATATGTACACCACAGTTTCATATCAACGTTTTATCTCTTAATTTGTTAATGAAATATGAATGCGTTTCACAGCCCATCACTGTTTACATAGAGGCTGTGGGCTGAATTGCAGTTGGTGACAGGTCCCTGGCGCACAGCTGCGTGGTGAGCCACAGGAGGGGTGTGGGACTGGAGGGGCCTGCAGCCCAGCTCTGCTCACGTTCACGTGTGTGACCTCAGGCCCAGTGCAAGTGACTGAGCCCATCTCCTGATTCCTGGGACGGGGTTATAGTCTCTTGCAGGGGTTTTTGGTGGGGAAAATTGTCTCATCTCCAGCTTTTGTTTAAGGATAAGAAGACCATCAAGGTGGGTGCCAGTGCTACCCTCAAGCTTAATCTGTGTAGGGCTTTACCAGGTGTTCTCACCTTCACAGGACCCGGGGACACCCACTTTACTGACTGGTGACTCAGTGTTTACATGGCTTTGCAATGGTCACAAGGAAGGTCAGCAGCAAGGCCAGGGTCTCAGACTGGCCCTCTAGCTCCACACCCCGTCCCCTCTCTTCGCAGTTCTGCCTGGCTACGTTTGTGGAGGATGCACCTGCACACAGGGCAAGGTAGCTCCCAGGTGTCCTGACTCTGAGGAGATACGCTGATATAGAACTTCAGCTTCAAGGAGGCGCGTCTGTGAAGAACTGTGTGACTGCCCGTCCCAAGTTCCCGACTTCACAAATGGGCTTCAGCCCGTGATTTGCATCCAAATCTGTTTGTATAATGACCAGAATATTCTTTATATATAATAATGAAAAATGTGAAGACAAATTGGCTGTCCCAGAGCATGAGGGACACGAACCATGTTCATAGAGACACAGCCAGATGCTGGGATGTTATGTAACCAGGCAGAGTTGGGCTGTAGCTTATTTGATGACATAGAAAACAATGAGACAAAATTTGGAGCACGGGGGGAGGGTAACAGCACCACAGAGGGTGAACGCACGCGTGTGCGTGCTGGCGGGTAAACCCTACACGTTAGCAGTGGCCAGCTCTGTGGGCGCGGTCATGCCTGAACTTTTTTTTTTTGAGACGGAGCCTCAAGCTGTCACCCTGGATAGAGTGCCTTGGCATCACAGCTCACAGCAACCTCCAATTCCTGGGCTTAAGCGATTCTCTTGCCTCCGTCTCCCAAGTAGCTGGGACTACAGGCGCCCACCACAACGCCCGGCCATTTTTTGGTTGCAGCCGTCATTGTTGTTTGGCGGGCTGGGCTGGATTTGAACCCGCCAGCTCAGGTGTATGTGACTGGCGCCTTAGCCCCTTGAGTCACAGGCGCTGAGCCGTCATGCCTGACTTTTATCCTTTGGTTATTTTTTATGGTTTCCTGATTTTTCAATTCATGTTTGCTATCTGGGGGGGGGGAGAAAAAACTAATTTTTCAAAGAATTGTGTGTATATAATGTTGTCAATAAAATAAAAATAAATTTGTAGGTGAGTACATGAAGACAGTTTCCCCAAAAGATGCCAAAAGAAAACCTGGGGAATGTGAAAGAATGAACGAGCTGAGACGGAAAGGACAGATCAGGACGCTGAAGAAAATGGGGTGGAGCCTGGTAAGATCCTGGAGCAATTAGAGCAACGCAATTGCATTTGATCGTGTTTTCTTTTCTCACAGGGAAGTGGTGAATCCTATTAGTTTATCACTAATACATTTTTTTTGAAATTCTGGAAACTAGGTAGTGACTTTTATGCCAGGGAACCTGCTGTAGGATCTCAGGGAACACTGAATTTGCACAGTCTTGTGATTAGAACTGGAGGCTGGAAGTCCACCTGGGGCAGAGCCTGCAGAGCGAATGACCCTCGGCCCTCCCCCACTCGGTCTTCTTCCTTCTCTCCTGCTCTCCCTTCCCTTCTTTCTGTGTCTGCCAGCTTTGACCCCATTTCATAAGCCAAGATAACAAAGTTAAGGATGTTAAATTTGTGAATGTTATTAGCATTTAGGATTGTTATATTGAATTCTTAACATCTCTGAGTTTAAAAAGCAAAGCAAAACACAATCTAATCAAATTAATTAAAGAATTAGTAATTAAATAAAGAATTTAATAAAAAGAAAGAATAAAAAGCCCTGCCTGGTTTTAGGTGGAGTGAATTCTGGAATAACACACTCCTACCATGGAACACACAGATGCAAAGACCACATGCGGTTCTTTGGAGAAGCCGGGAGTAGATACAGGAGCCTAGGGCAAATTTTTCAGGATGTGATCTGTCTGGCTCCTTCAGCAAGAATCCAGAATTAACCAACTATTACAGGCTTTGTCTCTCAGCTGAACGATTTGCCCTCATTCCTAGCAGAGCCACCACAGCCAGTCTCTGGCTTCAGAGTTCTTTCTGTACCTTGTTACATCTGTTGCTTTTGAACCACACATTGAATTTGACACTGAGACTGGAATGTAGATGTTGCCTTGGGAATGTCTACGTGGTAATTTTATATTTACATTATCCACTAAATTATGTCAGTAGGAGGTGTGTAAAAATGTAATCCGTGCAAATTAAAAGCATGAATGTGTAAAGTTCACGATGAGAGGATTTTCTTGGCTTTGATTTATGCCTCATATTTTCAGGCTCACGCGGATATTCCAGCTATGTCTTTAAACGTGCATTCAATCTAATTTTAAGTAAAATGAACAAGCAGTCGTTGTGCATGACCAGTCACTGGCCCACTCAATTGTTTTGTGAGGCACATCAAGTATAAAAATGTGACAAAGAACAAATGTTTTTCTCTCCTGTGTGGAGATGAACTGCAGTCTGTTGCTGTCAGGTAATTTATAACATATATTTATGGAAATAAATGACCCATCTAGTCATTCATGTGCTTCAAATCAATCACCCAGCACAATGCTTAAAGCAAAGGAAAAGTGCATTATTCAAAATGCCTTTGAGCCCTCCTCTGGCCACCGTGGCTTTGAAGAGTTTGCAGCTGAAGGTTTGTGGTGCAAAGAGGCTTCTGTCTTCTCATTATTAACTTGAGAGAGCCAAAGGGGAATAAGCAATCTAATCATCCGGAAAACTAATTAACTTCTTTCTTTCAAAGGCCTTATCAGATTTCTCCTTCCATGCTTTCCTCTAATTTCAGGACTAGAGGGCTAATGGCATTTGTGCATGCTATCAAAATATATTAAGCAGTCAAAAATGTCTTCCAAGCAGGTGCACTTTGTGGAGCTGGAAAGTGACAGTGTGAAGGTCATGTCGATTTGAACGCTGGGTCTTTGGACAAGTTATTCAAAACTTCAGGCTGCACTCTCCCCTCCTGTGGAGTGGGAAGAGCAAGGCCCACTCTGAGTGGGTCACTGAGTTGCTGTGAAGCTCAGAGAATTAACTAGGTCTGCCCCTGCACAGGAGCAGCAAGACACAGCGACTCTTTAGTAATGTTTGTCAATGTAGTGATGATGTCCAGGGTGTCTCCAGGGTGTCTGCAGTGGCTTATCTGGAAGTTGGGTGCCATACCTTCAGGACACACGGCCCTTAGGCACCTGAAATGTCAAAGATTTGGCCAGACAGCAGCTGGCTTCCAGAAGCTTCACCAGTCTGCATGGCCAAAAGGAATGTCCTGCCACAAAAATCAAACAATGGTCCAAAGCAAGCCTAGTCCAGAGAAAGGCTTTATGAAGGTCTTTTAAGTTCTAAAATGAGGGGACACATAAAACTCACTTCTTGTGCCTTGGGGTGAACATGGTGAGGAAGAGGAGGACAGAGAGACCCAGCCAGGAAGACAGGTTGTGGCTTAGCCGTCCAGACAGAGCTGACTCCTTGCACCCATCCGACCTCAGAGCCCCACTGTCCTGTGCCACCTGCTGCCTTGGAGGACAGACACTTTGCTGTGCTCTGTTACCCTCTTTACCCTCACACCCGCTCTTGTTAAAGCTGAGGGGACTCTAAGAAGATGTTAAATCTACTGAGGAAATCAACCCATTTTCACCTCCTACCCGACTGCAGCATAAGGACACTAAATCAGTTTATAAAGAAAGCTAGTTCATGAGTGAGCTGTGAGGTGGACATCCACAGGAAGTGACTGTCAAATCAGGCAGCACAAATGAGAGCGAGAAGGCGGAGCCTAAACTCTGAGTCATAGGATCTAGGGTCTGAGCGAGGGTATTTCATCACCAATACTAAAAGCCATTTGTACTCTTTCAAAATTGTTTTTAAATGAAATTAAAATGTTTAGAATTACAGAAGCAATATCCCAATAAGAACATTATAATAAAAAACTTAAAATGCAGGACTCTATCCCTTTCACAGTAGTACCAAAGAAGATGAAATATTTGGGAGTTTATCTAACAAAGGATGTGAAAGATCTTTATAAAGAGAACTATGAGACTCTAAGAAAAGAAATAGCTGAACATGTCAACAAATGGAAAAACATACCATGCTCATGGCTG
>CAUYRH010122478.1:0-16269 GCA_963574655.1 Perodicticus potto | reverse complement strand
TCTGAGAATATCCTGGAGAGCTGGTTTAGTTATGGCAAATTTCTTCAACATGTGGATGTCATTAAAGTATTTAATTTCTCCATTGTAAATGAAACTCAGTTTGGCTGGATATAGGATCCTGGGTTGCAAGTTATTTTGTTTCAAGAGATTAAAAGTCGATGACCATCCTCTTCTAGCTTGAAAGGTTTAAGCAAAGAGATCTGCAGTTACTCTAAAGTTCTTCCCCTTGTAAGTTATGGTTTTCTTGCGTCTGGATGCTTTCAGAATCTTCTCCTTCATGTTAAATTTAGTAACACTAACTATGATGTGCCAGGGGGATGTCTTATTCGGGTTGAGTCGTGCTGGGGTTCTGAAACTATCTGCTATCTGAATTTCAGAGTCTCTTGGCATATCTGCAAAGTTCTCTTTCATAATCTCAAGAAAAAAGGACTCTGTGTCTTGTGAAGCCAGTTTGTTGCTTTCAGGTATCCCTATAAGACGAATAATGCTTTTCTTTGAGTTATCCTAGAGGTCTCTGAGAGAATGATCCGTTTTTGCCTTCCATTGCTCTTCCTCTTTGAGCATGTGGGAGCATTTGAAAGCTCTGTCTTCAATGTCAGAAATCCTTTCTTCTGCTTGCTCCATTCTGTTACTGAAGGATTCTACTGTATTTCTCAGATCTTTGAGGGCTGCAACTTCTTTTCTCAATGTGTCAAAATCTTTGGTCATTTTGTCTTTGAATTGGTTGAATTCTTGGGACATCTTTTGGATTACTGCTTGAAATTCTAGTTCCATCTTTTCCTCCATTCTGTTGATCTTATTTGCTATCCAGATTCTAAATTCGATTTCTGACATGTCAGCCATTTGTTTATGCATGGGATCTTGTGCTGTATCTGCCTTATCATTCCTTGAGGGAGTTGATCTACTCTGATTATTCATACTGGCAAGAGTTTTTCTGTTGATTCCGCCTCATGATTGTTTTTCACTGTTGTCTCTGGCCGTCCTCAGGGTTGGAGAGGTGTCTCTGCTAGATTGGACCCCGTCAGGATCACTCTATTGTTGCTGGATATTTATGGGAAGTGACCTTGTGTAGCTCCTCTGGGGCTGCCCCAGCCAGGGAGTTTGGGCTGTGGGAGCAACTCCGAAGTAGAGCATGGTACACACAGATCCAAAAGGAAGGCTGGTGAAGGTTCACACAATTCTGGGACTGCCTGGCACACGGTGACTTTGGCAAAGAGAGCTTGTGGCTCCAGCAGTCTCTGGCTGGGCGGAGGGCTCCACACAGAGGTAGGGAGGGCACCGGAGGGAGGGTGTGAGCTCACATGGCTTCCTGAGACCCTGGCCAGAAGGGGGGATCCGGTGTGGATGCAGGGAGGGCAGGCATGTGGGGGGGGGATGTGGGTTGTGCGGCTCCGGGAGCCCCTCACAAGGGCGGTGCTGGCCAGGAAGGGCTTGGGTGCCCAAGGGGCACGTCCCACGTGGAGGTCACGTACACTCGGTGGAGACCCTGGCATCAGGCGGACCCGCCAGCCCAGGCTGCCCCACCTGTGCTGCCTGCCCGGGCAGCCTGGCCCGCTGGGGGAGTGTGCAGGCTCTGCAGAGTCTCTGGTGGCAGGTGGTCCTGCCTACCCAGGTGACCCAGCATGCTGGGGGGTCCTGCGTGCTAGGTGGAGACTCTGACAGTGGTCCACCCAGGCAGCCCGGCCTGCTTGGTGGAATCTCTGGCCGTGTGGGCGGTTGGAGGGGGAAGCTCAGTGCAGCCCCTTGAGTCTCTTGTGGGGCAAGGCACTTGGTCCCGCTGACAAGGAGGTGGGACGCTGCTCAAGAACCTCCTCTCACAGTCTCAGCAGGGGATAGACTTCTGGTTTTCAGGTAAGGGGGAGAAGGGCGCACTGGAAGTTCAAACTGGCAGGGATAACTTTAGTTCAATTTTTCTGCCTAGCAAGAGATCGTTCAGAGACATAGCAGGGTCTCCCCAGGGAAGCAGTCCCCACTTCCCACAGCACTTTCCTGTGGGGTGAGACAAGAGGTCCACAGTTCACCACTCATCTGTAGAAAACCTGCAGGAGAAAACAAAGAGAACAAAGAGAGGAAACAAAAAAAACAAAAAAGACCACAGCTTTATTGGGGGAGGAGAGGGATAGTTTTCCTTTCAGATGAATTTTGTACCTGAAGCTTTCTTTCTTGGAGTCGCAGCTTTTCTCAGTAGAGGTGACCAGCACTTCTGTCTCATCTGGGCTCCCAGTCTTCTGCTTAACTGGGCATTTTCTGGACGCCATCCTTCCCTTTGGATAGGAGCCTCTTACAGAAGCTGCTTCCAGTCGGCCATCTTGCCCCTCCCCAGGATGTTGGTATTTTAATACAGAGTCTTGTAGTTGAGTCTATGGGGTTCTCTACGTATAAGATCATATCATCAGCAAAAAGGGGGAGTTTCACCTCCTCTGCACCCATCTGGATGCCCTTTATTTCCTTGTCTTGTGTAATTGTATTGGCTAGAACTTCCAGCACTATGTTGAATAGCGATGGTGACAGAGGACAACCTTGTCTGGTTCCAATTCTAAGAGGAAAAGCTTTTAGTTTTACTCCATTCAGTAAAATATTAGCTGTGGGTTTATCATAGATAGCCTTGATCAGTTTAAGAAATGTGCCACCTATACCTATACTCCTCAGTGTTCTAATTAGAAAAGGATGCTAAATTTTATCGAATGCTTTTTCTGCATCTATTGAGAGGATCATACAGTCCTTGGTTTTGCTTCTGTTGATACAGTGGATAACGTTTATGGACTTTCAAATATTGAACCAACTCTGCATCCCTGGGATGAAACCTACTTGCTCATGATGTATCATGATGTATGACTTTTTTGATGATAAGCTGTAATCTATTGGCCAAGATTTTGTTGAGAATTTTTGCATCAATATTCATTAGTGAAATTGGTCTGAAATTCTTCTTTTTAGCTGGGTCTTTACCTGGTTTTGGTATCAGGGTGATATTTGCTTCATAGAATGTATTGGGGAAGTTTCCTTCCTCCTCAATTTTTTGAAATAGTTTCTGTAGTATAGGAATAAGCTTTTCTTTGAAAGTTTGATAAAATTCTGGTGTGAAGCCATCTGAACCAGGGCATTTTTTTGTTGGGAGATTTTTTATTGTTTCTTTGATCTCAGTGCTTGAAATTGGTCTGTTCAGGAGATCTATTTCATCTGGGCTAAGTCTAGGGACAGGGTATGATTCCAAATATTGATCCATTTCCTTCACATTGTCAAATTTCTGGGCATAAAGTTTCTGGTTGTATTCAGAGATAATCTCTTGTATTTCTGTAGCATCAGTTGTTAGTTCCCCTTTATCATTTCTGATTGAGGTTACTAGAGAGTTTACCTTTTTATTTCTAGTTAGTCTGGCCAAAGGCTTATCTATCTTATTTGTTTTTTCAAAAAACCAACTCCTTCTTTCATCAATTTTCTGAATAATTCTTTTGTTTTCAATTTCATTGATCTCTGATTTAATATAGCCTTTCTGGAAAGAAGTATGGAGAAAGCTCAAAGAACTCAATCTAGACCTCCCATTTGATCCTGCAATCCTATTACTGGGCATCTATCCAGAAGGAAAAAAAAAATTTTATTATAAAGACACTTGTACTAGGCTGTTTATCGTAGCCCAATTTACAATTGCTAAAATGTGGAAACAGCCTAAATGTCCTTCAACCCAGGAATGGGTTGGTAAGCTATGGTATGTATACCATGTGTATAGTATGTATACCATGGAATATTACTCAGCCATCAAAAACAATGGAGACTTTGCAGCATTTGTACTAGCTTGGATGGAGGTGGAACACATTATTCTTAGTGAAACATCACAGGAATGGAGAAGCACAAATCCTATGCATTCAACTTTGATTTGAGGACAATTAGTGACAATTAATGACAGTGGGGCATGGGGGAAGGGGAGAGCAGACAGAGAGAGGAGGAGGGAGGGGGTGAGGGAAAGAAAACAAAAAAAAAAGAAAGAAAATAGTGACTAATTCTCACGTAAATTGGATTCAATTTTGACCAAAGTACATTACTTAAACATTAGTTTTTAATTCAACTTGTTAATATGTTGTTAAGGATTTTGAATCCTCGCTTATAAGTGAAATATGTTTGTAATTTCCCTTTATAACAATATATTTTCTCCAATTTCAATATCAGGTGTATGCAGATCAAGTACAATGATTTTGAAATATTTCTTCTTTTTCCATTGTCTATAAGATTTGGCATGATCTTTTTTTTTTTTTTTTTTTTTTTTTCTGAGACAGAGCCTCAAGCTGTTGCCCTGGGTAGAGTACCGTGGCATCACAGCTCACAGCAACCTCCAACTCCTGGGCTCAAGTGATTCTCCTGCCTCTGCCTCCCAAGTAGCTGGGACTACAGGTGCCCGCCACAACACCCGGCTATTTTTTGGTTGCAACCATCATTGTTGTTTGGGGGCCTGGGCTGGATTTGAACCCACCAGCTCAGGTGTATGTGGCTGGCACCTTAGCTGCTTGAGCCACAGGTGCCAAGCTGGCATGATCTGTTTTTTGAAACTCTACTTTTATTTATATAATACTAGTTGTCTATTTTTTGAGACTTTGGAAAGAAAAAATAAGAGGTTAGCTGATGACTTCGTACTGAGCCTCAGAGTCAAAACACTCTATAATGTCTTATTTGACAATGTGAACGTTACTTTCTTGGCATTATTATTACTAATATTGCTTAATATTTCGATGCAGTAATTGTCTGTTTTCTTGTCTGAATGTATTTATCTTCATTCATTTTTTACATGGTTTTTGTTTCTAGTCCTTATCTTAAACATTAGTACTGTTATTAAATTTTAAGCCTTTTAAATTCTGTGAAGGCAAAAATTGGAAACCTAATTAACACATGTATATGTAAAAAGAAAAGAAGCCATTTCTGTAACATAAAAATGCAAAGTGAAAACATAAAAATTAAAAGTAAAGCAGCAAGTACTAAGGTAGAAGCTTTGAGTTATCTGGAACATTTAGCTAAGATAACTGATGAAGGTGGCTATATCAAGCAACAGTTATTCAATGTAGATAAGAGAGCCCACTCCTGTAAGAAAATGCCATCTAAGACTAATGCCATCAAGCAAGCACCACCTTGATCTGATCAATCAGCAGCTGTCAACATCAAGGCAAGATCGTCTCTACCAGGAAAAAAAACACTTGCCAGAGGCTCAGATGATGGTTAGCACATTTTAGCAATAAAATATTAAGGTATACACACTGTTTCAAGGACATAATGCTATTGAACATTTAACAAACCATAGCATAGGGTAAAACTTTTCTAAGCATTAGGAAACAAAAAAAATGTGTGACTTGCTTTATTGCAAGACTCATTTTATTGCCGGTCTGAAACTGAACCTACAGTATCTCTGACAAATGCCTGATATATTTGAAGTTTGAATCACATTAACTATGTATTTCCAAATAAATTAACATTTTATTTAGAGCATTAAGACTATGTGTATTCAGTCTGGGCACAGGGGCTCACACCTGTAATCCTACCATTTTGGAAGGCCAAGATGGAAGGATTGCTTGAGCTCAGGAGTTCCAGACCAGCCTGACCAAGAGTGAGATCCTGTCTCTACTAAAAGTAGAATATTAGCCAGGCGTTATAGCAGGCACTGTTAGTCCATCTACTCAGGAGGCTGAGGCAGGAGGATCACTTGAACCCAGAAATTTCAGTTTGCTGTGAGGCAGACTGATGCCATGGCATTCTAGCCTGAGCAACAGTGAGACTCTGTCTCAAAAAAAAAAAAAAAAAAAAGACTATGTATTTGGAAATTGCTATTTTATAACTTTTAGTCTGATATAACTCATTATCCAAACACTTCACTGAAAAAGTTCAAATACGCCTCAGTGCCCATAGCTCAAACAGCTAAGGTGCCAGCCACATACACCGGAGCTGGCGGGTTCAAATCCAGCCTGGGCCTGCCAAACAACAATGACAATTACAACCAAAAAATAGCTGGGCATTGTGGCAGGCACCTGTGGTCCCACCTACTTGGGAGGCTGAGGCAAGAGAATAGCTTAAGCCCAGGAGTTGGAGGATTCTGTGAACTGTGATGCTGCAGCACTCTAACAAGGGCGACAGCTTAAGGTTCTGCCTCAAAAAAGAAAAAAAGAAAGAAAAGAAAAAAAAAAGTTCAAATACAACCATGTTCTCACACACACACAGCCTATTTAGGGAAGAAAAGTTTTCTTAAATAAAGTGTTCCTATGAATAAAAGAAAGCATTTTATAAACACCAAAAATTACATTTAATTACAGTTATCTTTATAAAAACAATTAAGTACAATAAAATGTACTTTTTTAAAATTCACATTCCCTATACATATAAATATGCTTAGGATTCTAAAAATAAAAATTGTCATCATTCTATTATTCAGAGTACATATATATATATATATATATATATATATATATATATATATTTTTTTTTTTTTTTTTTTTTTTTTGTAGAGACAGAGTCTCACTCTATCACCCTCGGTAGAGTGTCATTGCATCACAGCTCACAGCAACCTCCAACTCCTGGGCTTAGGCGATTCTCTTGCCTCAGCCTCCCTAGTTGCTGGGACTACAGGCGCCTGCCACAACGCCCATCTATTTTTCTGTTTTGCAGTTCAGGCAAGGCCGGGTTTGAACCCGCCACCTTCGGTATATGGGGCCGGTGCCCTACTCAATGCGCCACAAGCACCACCCTATTCAGAGTGTATTATCTGAGCCAAATTCAATTTCACACATAGGAATCTAAATTTCACATATAGACTAAAAGATTAAAATAGTTTCAGTGGAACTTCTTTACTGCCATTCTCTCCCATTGTTTATTCCTGCTTTACTAAAGCTGGAATGGAAAGAGATCTGAGTGTTTCTCCAATCTCTACCCACTGTCTGCTTGTGGCCTGCTAGCAGCAAAGCAAAGATATTTGTAAATCAGAAGTTACATTCCCACCCTGAAAACATGAAAGTATGTAGCAAAAATCTTTCTTTTTTTTTTTTTTAATGGAAAGAAAGCTGGGAAACGTGTAGGAGAACAGAATGACAAGCAAAAGCAAGCTCTAGCTCTTCCCAGACTCTATTTTACCATAAGAGTTGTTCATTTCATCTGAACTTAAAATGTCAGGAGCAAACAAATTCAAATATCTTTAGCAAAACATGTCTCACATTAACTCAATTTATGGGACAGAAGAATTTGAAGTGCTACTAACCTACCCTGTTAAAGAAAAAAAATAGAATCTGAGTTTTAGACAATATGATCAATAAAGATTAAAAGAGAAGTATTTTTTTTCTCTGAGTAATCAGGAACCAGTAATTAGAAAATATTATTTCTCTTCAAAGGGTATTTGTCAAAAATTTAAGTTGTTGCCAAAAACATATTGAAACAGCTAAAAATTAAATCATGTAAAATGTTGAAATGCATGTTTTTAAAACCTTCAGATAAACTTCTACAAATCATATTTCAATTACATTTGGTAAATATAAAAAATTCCTATAATTAAACAGTATACATTTCGGGTCAATACAAAGTAGGAAAAATGTTTAATTTATAATAGTTAATCCACAAAGACATTTCAAAAAACTACTATATCCTAAAGAAAGTCGCTGATACAGTACTAAATGCTCTTAAGTCTGATATTTTAAGATAACATACACCCCCTCCAAAATATACAGTACACTACAGCCACCTTACATAAACTCCTGCTTTACAATATGTTCTGCTTTATAGTTTTCTACTTATTACTGTCCTCTGTTGACAGTTTAAAAATCCACTCTTTCCAAAATCATTCAACACTCTCCTCTTTTGACTCCCTTGCTCCTACAAGTTCTATTTTGTTTCTACCTCTTTTGTAATACATATGTTAGTAAACCGTTTTATTAAAATCAATGTGAACTTTACAATTTACACTATTTGGGGTTTAAAAAAATACAGTATAATTACTATGTAATTTAAAAATAAACAATCCCTAAATGACCACAGAGAATAGGCAAGTTAGTCCACCTACTAAACCTCTTCTACTTCCATTAAACGTGCTAATATAAAAGTATTTAAAAACTGATGGCTCGGCGCCTGTGGCTCAACGGGCTAAGACGCTAGCCACGTACACCTGAGCTGGCGGGTTCGAATCCAGCCTGGGCCCGCCAAACAACAATGACGGCTGCAACCAAAAAATGGCCGGGCGTTGTGGCGAGCGCCTGTAGTCCCATCTACTTGGGAGGCAGAAGCAGGAGACTTGCTTGAGCCCAGGAATTGGAGGTTGCTGTGAGCTGTGATGCCACAGCACTCTACCCAGGGTGACAGCTTGAGGCTCTGTCTCAAAAAATAAATAAATAAATAAAAATTGATATATTTGGCAAGCTTCATAGTCTATTCAGTGATATCAAGGGTATTTTATTTAAAGGTATGAATTCCTGGCAGGAAATTTTTTAAATGTAGACTATTAATTCTAAAATTGTTAAGAGTCTATTATTATTAAAACCCACTGTGATTTTAAAAGTTCAATGAATTTATGACCTACTAAAGAAATAAACTATTTTTAAACTATTTTTAAAAATAAACTATTTCTAATACTAATCCAATTAAATTTCCTGGTTTGTCTCTCAGTTTTAATATTCTAGAATTATATAATTAAATCTACATTCACAAACTTTCAAACTTCATTTTCAAACTTCAATCATATCCTTTCTTAGTTAAGTACATAATACCTATTTATAAACTGTTAAGTGTTACCTGGAAGAAGCTATGAATGCAAAAACAGGGAAACCCAAATTGATCCACATATCCAATGCACCCCTACCAAAATCCCGCCTGCAACTTCTTTGCAGAAACTAACGAACTAATCCTAAAATTCATGTGGAAATTTAAGGGACCAAGAATAGCCAAGAATAAATAAATAAATCTTGAAAAAGAACAAAGTTGGAGGACTCACAATTCAAAACTTACTCCAAAGCTATGTCAATCTAGACAGTGTGGTCCTGGCATAAGGACAAACAATGGACTAGAATTCAAAGTCCAGAAATAACAACTCCGTTATGATGAGACAGAAGCCAGATTGGGCTGAATATTGAGTGGGAAATAGGGAAACAGAAATAACCAGTTTGGCTGTAAAAGGGAAACAAATTAAATGTGCAGTCAGAAAGCACAGCAGAGTAAAGGAGGGATTTTCATGTTTTGTTTTTAAAAAATTTAGAATGAGTTGAACATCTTTATAACAAAAAAGGGGGGTGGGGAAGGGGAAAAGATCCAGTAAAGAGAGAAAGAAGTTAAAAGATATAAGAGAGACAAGAGAGAATCAATAATATAAGGTTCTTAAAGAGGCAAGAGGGCAAGTGATCCAGTGGGCATAGAGAAGGAGAGGACAGAAAATTCTTCAATGTGATAGGAAGGAATAAAGAGGGAATAAAAGCAATTGCAGGTAAGACAGGTGTAGGGGTATGTGAGTGTATGTGTATGTGTGAGGTAAAGAAATTAATGGAATTTCTGAGACTTACTGGCAAAGGCATCTGCCAAGATAAAGTAGGAGGGTAAGAGATTTGAAAACAGTGGAGGTTTAAATAGTTGCCCAGATTCCTGTGGGATGTTTATTTCTTGTATGTTTTAACATTACCCAATTACCTTTCTTTCCTTCTCTATATACTCAGATGTAGGCTGGGCATGGTGGCTCACGCTTGTAATTCTAGCACTCTGGGAGGCCGAAGCAGGTGGACTGCTTGAACTCACAGATTTGATACCAGCCAGAGCCAGAGCAAGACTTTGGTTCTAAAAACAGCTGGGTATTATAGCTGTGTCCCAGCTACTTGGGATGCTGAGGCAAGAGAATCATTTGAGCCCAAGAGTTTGAGGTTGCTGTGAGCTATGATGCCACAGCACTCTACCAAGGGCGACAAAGTGAGAACTGTCGCCAATAAATAAATAAATAAATAAATAAAATATATACTCACATTTAATTATAATTTTCCAAATTGACATAAATGCTTGAGGACCCCAGAGCAGTGGCTCATGCCTGTAATCCTAGCATTCTGGGAGGCTGAGGAGGATAGACTGCTTGAGCTCAGGAGGTCCACACCAGCTGGAGCAAGAGCAAGAGCCCGAGCCCTTCTCTACTAAAAACAGAAAAATCGTGGCAGGAGCCTGTAATCCCAGCTACTTGAGAGGGAGGCTGAAGCAACCAAGAGTACCACTTGAGCCCAGGGTTTGAGGTTGCTGTGAGCTAGGCTGAGTCCCTGGCACTCTACCCAGGGTGACGGAAGGAAGGAGGTAAAGGAGGGAAGTGAAGGAAGGAGGGAGGGAGGGAGGAGGAAGGAAGGAAGGAAAAAAGAGAAAGAAAGGAAGGAAAGAAAGGAAAGAAAGAAAGAACTACTTGAACAATTTTTCTGTACAATCAGAATATGAAATTCAATTGTGGTATTACTACCATCACACTAGAAATTCATCTACAATTGCTTCCTATTAGCTCTCCTGCTTAAAACTCAAAAAGGAAGATCTATATATTATCTTACATGAATTTCAAAATTACCTATTATGCTTAAGCAAGCATTTGGAATATCCACAAATTTTTCTTCCGCACATTTAGAAGCACTTATTTAGAGGATTTTATTCCCTATTACTTCTTGATTGTGGCATTCTGTTTGCAAAATAGCCTCAATAATTCTTACCACTCCTGAGCACACTGCTACTTGAGTTGTGACTTCACTTTCCCCATCATCACAAGTAGAGTCTAGTCCTCCTCTACCAACATGTGCTGGCCATACATAATAGACTTTGACCTACACAATCTTACACAAGTGTCAGCAAGTAACTTCCCAACATAGAGTTCAAGAACGCTTATGGCTCCTGCTGTAACCTTCTTGGAATTCAGACTAGTGACATGAAAAAACCCAAGATGGCCTTTTGATGGAGAAAAAGGCCCAGTGAACACTTAGTACCAACTTCCCGACATAAGAAAGAGGTCACTATAAACCATCTAGCTCCAGCTGAGCCTTCAGATAACTGCAGGGACCCTAGGTAAGATCAGTGAAAGAACTGTCCATCTTAGCCCTACTCAAATTGCATTTCAAAGAATTGTGAGCAAATAAAACTAATATATTAAATCATAAAATCTGAAATGACCTAATTTTTAATTTCTCTTTTCTATTTTAAAAAATATATAAAAAGTACCAAATTTATAAATTTAGCAGTTTTCTCACGGGAAAATCACAAATAGTATCTCATTTACTTTTAAAAATTTATTTTGGACCTAAACTTAAGCCTTCTTTAAAACAAAATTACCAGGTCTAAGTTCAGCTATGTATTAATATTAATCACCTACTGTATGCTAGGATATTGAAAAACTGATCCTGTATCAAGTGAGCAAAAAAGATAAAAATCCCAGCCTTTATGGAGTTTATACATTAGGGAATCACAGACAACCCAATTCCAAAATATAGTATCTTCTGGTACATTAGTATTACTATGTATTAACAACATCCATAATTTTCAAGGGAAAAACATGTGAGGAAAAATGTGTGTATTATACTAATAATCACTCTTACCCTCATGCCAAGCACCAAGAACCCAATCTCTTCCATTAATGGGTACTTGCTGACCTGTTGCTGAATCTTCTCAGATGAAGCAAAAGGATCATAGCTTTTACGCCCTATCTTTACATCCATTATACAGGGCTTATTAAATTTATGGGTCACATCTTCCAGTTTTAGGTATAAATCTGTTATTAAAGAAAAACCGTAATTAGGAATAGGCAAATACATTACTACTCATGTAACTGTCAGAGGAAAACAAAATGTTAGGAAATCCTAAAATAGAGAAAAAAATGTAAAACAAATCTAGTCAACAATTATTATTCCACCTGAAAAAAAGACTGACCCAAAAATTTCTAACAAGCATAAATATCACAGAGAAATGTTCAGAAATGAATTAAACAACATTCAACCATAAGTAAAAGATATGAAGTAGATAATAACATTTCTAAAGGCATTAAAAGAACAATGAGATTACTTCAAAGCTGTTCAAAAATTAATTCCCCTTTTGAATATAATTTATGTTATCTATGCCTCAGCAGACCTTTTAGTATTTTAATAATTCTTTAAAGTTTACTCTTCATTTAAAATTAGAAATAGGACCAAATCCTTCCCACAGAGTAACACAACAGAAGTACAGGTTAAAAAAGGGGAAACCAATCCAAGTGATGATCATTGCCAAACGTACAGTCTTTCTAGTTTCAAGGAAAAAAACAAATATCCTGCTTTTTAGAACACAGGCGATCTCCAAAAGTTGGTGTATAAATCACTTTAGTACCCTGCATACTACTTCTTACAGAAAAATTAAAATAATGATTCAAGTATAATATTATAAAAGCCCCACCTACAACATATGTGGTACAGTTGACTTTCTTACAGTTTTAGCTTGAAAACAAGGGTCTAAGGCCACTAAGGAAAAAAAAAAAGAAATTCTTCTCAAAGTTTTAAATGAGATCATGACTCATTTTTGAGTAATAAGTAGCATTTCTCCTAAGAAATTCTTCTCAAAGACAGAATAGATTATGTCCTGCTAACTGTCACCATGACAATAAGATTAAAGAAGGCATATATTTATTCTGAATTAAATAAAAGGGTACCAGGGGTAAAAGAAGCCTTGGTCCCTGTCCAACCAACTAATGTTATGTCCCTAGCATAGTTAATAAAGTACAACAAAAAAGTCTGTGCTTTCTTCTAAACGTTACAAAAAAATAATAATTTTTAATAAAAAATTTTTAAATTAAAAATAAAAATGAAGTTGGCAGCACCTGTGGCTCAAAGGAGTAGGGTGCCGGCCCCATATGCCGGAGGTGGTGGGTTCAAACCCAGCCCTGGCCAAAAACTGCAAAAAATAAATAAATAAATAAAAATGAAGTTTGTGCTGAACAAAAAAGTGAGAACAACTCTTCTACTTCAAAAGATAAGAGATAAATTTTATCCCTCAGTCAAAGGAAGATGGAAGGAGGGCCATGACTGTGCAGAACTAGGTGAAGTTTGGTGTCTCTCTCTTAACTATGAGATGGTTCTGAGAAGATGGGAAGGAAGCAGCACAGGCCCAGTGCCTTCAGAGTCTCTCCCTTATCTCCAACCACCTGGAATAAAAGGAAGGAATCATATTCATTCTCTGTCTACAGCTGCATAAGAATTTCACTAACAAGGCTTCCATTTCAAATATCAGAAAAGTCTAATTAGATTCTAATACAGCAGACCCTTGGCATTTACAAATTTATCATTACTTTAGAATCAAGAGACTCCAAAAGTCTCTCTGTGGTGAAGCTACATATGAAAGGAAGTATAAAGATAGTGAATGAACCTTGCCAACTACCACAGCATCTGTATCTCAGTGAAGGATTACTGTTTCCTATTTGCCAATTTGGTAGTCATTAAAAATAAACAATAAACTGTTTCTTCATGACAAGTAGAGATGATAGAAACCAGAGTAGAGACTTTGCAAGTCTGAAAATAAAATCTCTATTTCTACCTTCTCCTCTTAGATAAACAGGGCTAAGTATAACAGATTTTATTTGATGTTACTTATACTGGCCAACCGTGTTTTTCTTTACCTGATTTTCAGATTCTTGGTATGCTTTATATGGTTAAAATCACCAAAAAAAAAAAAAATTGAAATTATTATTAGCCTTCAGAAATAAAACCTTACGTTAAAGCCTACTGAGGACTGGTTTGGTATGTTCACGTTCGCTGGCCTCATTTTTTTTTTTTAAGTGAAAATAAGAATTGAGATTCTCATTTCTCTTTCAAGTATAAAAACAAACATTAAACCTGCTTTAGAGATGCAATTGTTAAGAAGGAATGTGATTTTAACTATCTACCAGCTTCCCATAAGTGCTTCTGAAAAAGGTAAATAGGACATGAGCTTGGCACTGGGGTCTTTAATGATTTTTTTTTTTTTACAGGTCATCAACAGAAATTCACTCTAAAAAAATACAAATTCTTTCCCTAGAATAGAGGTTGTAGATCAATGTTGAGATTTAGTTACTCAAATGATCAAAGTTATTTTGCCCCACAAGGCAATGTCACTTATAAGGCAATGCCACTTATAAGGCAATGCCACAGACTAAAGAACAAAGGACAACTTTTCACCTAGCCCACTCTGTGTGTAGTGTGAAGCAGGATTTTTCCATTTGTAGGTCACAACTGTAAATTCAACATAAAGGGTTGTAACTTACAGTTTCTTAAATGAAAAGCTCTTGAATGAAAGAGAAGAAAAAAAATACAAAACTGTCTCACACATAGTAAGAGTAAGTATTGTGTAGTTTGGTCCCATCTTAAAAACATTGAGTTGTCATGTAAGAATATATTTATTACATGGCATAGACAAGTTTTACAAAAACATTTCAATCAACAGAACGTCACTGTGTCATTATGATGTTTACCCAGCTCAAGAGCTATCCTTAGGCCCAAAGAAGTGGTCCCTTTGCAGTCACTGTCATACTTTGGAAATCTAGTCCCATGACCACATAGCCACTGAAGCAGGAGCAAATATCCTGATACAAGCTTGGCCAGCCTTGCTAACTTGGAAGTGGGAAATAACCTAGGGGTGACATCAGTGGGTGCCAAAACAACACAGGAAAGTAGCAGAAAGAAGAAAAAAAGTTGAGAAAATGAAGGAAATGCACTCAGAAAGATCTCCTTGAGCTGTAGTAAGACTTCAATATCTGGTTCCAGTCCCACCTTAGGCTCAGATATAAAGCCCCTGGTTTTCATAAAATACCCCGTATCCTTATAATAAATTCTTCCTTTTTGTTTAATCAAGTTCAAGTTTATTTCTATAACTTGCACCCAAAGAATCTTAGCTAAAATGGCAGAGTTTAAAGCAATTGCTTTGGAAGCAGAGAAGGTAGGTTCAAAATCTCAGCTCTATCATTTGCTACCCTATGACCTCAATAGCACTTCTCCAAACCTCAATTATAAAAAATAGAGATGATTATAGAAACTATCACAGGAATATCATGAAGACTAAATATGATAATATAAAGTGCTTAGTATAGTGTCAGTCCCACTTGCATAAATGAAAATTACAACATTCCCTCACTGCTTCAAAAATAAAATTTCAAATATTCAAGATATAATTATTGTCAAGGCACTGTTCTAGGATATAGGTGAACAAAAAATAAAATAAAAATTCTGCTTTTATAGAGTTTTTTCTTTATTTATTTGTTTTTATTGAGACAGAGTTTCACTATGTCACCCTCAGTAGAGTGCCCTGGGGTCAAGCCCACAGCAACCTCAAACTCTTGGGCTCAAGCAATTCTTTTGCCTCAGCTTCCCTAGTAGCTGGACTACAGGCGCCCGCCACAACACCTGGCTATTTTTTTGTTTGTTTGTTAAGCAAGCCCAGGGCGGGTTCAAACACCCAGGCTGGGAACATGTGGCCGGCACCCTAACCACTGAGCTAGGGGCACCCAGCCTGGAGCTGCTTTTTTAAGAGCACGAATAGCATTATATTAAGCATAAGTCCTGGTATACATTAATTTTGCTTGTAAGTACACATTATACTTACATATGTGTACATACATTGTGTATGTTTAATATACACAATATTAAACATGCACACTATTAATAAATATTAATATTTACTAATCATGTCAGGTCACCAATGAGTCCAGGTTAAACTTCAATATTTAGTATAAATAGAAATATAAGAAGATTCTCTGGAGTTTATACTTATCCTTCCAGATAAGGCAAGTTTTAATTTTTAATAACCACAAAATAAAATGATGTAGTCACAACTCACCTAGGTGTTTGCTAATGGATACTTTCCAACTCTAAGGCTAATATCAAGCCTTAGCCTGCAGTTAAATATTAACAAGAACATCTATTTATCATTCACTGATTTTATCTCAGTTAAAATCACTCTCTGTTGCACATGTCATGACTATAAAAAGCATTCAATCTGATCACTAACCCCAAGCAGGCCCTTGATGTTGCTCAACTATCATAATGTATTTCCCAAATCTACTCATTTTCCACCAGCATCCTTTGCTAATTAGAACACTGAAGAGTATAGGCATATGTGGCACATTTCTGAAACTGATCAAAGCTATCTATGACAAACCCACAGCTAATATTTTACTGAATGGAATAAAACTGAAAACTTTTCCTCTTAGAACTCGAACCAGACAAGGTTGTCCTCTGTCACCATTACTATTCAATGTAGTGCTGGAAGTTCCAGCCAATACAATTAGGCAAGACAAGGAAATAAAGGACATCCAAATGGGAGCAG
>CAUYRH010122477.1:0-48486 GCA_963574655.1 Perodicticus potto | reverse complement strand
TAATCAGTAATAGGCAAAGGTAGAACAGCATCAGGTCAGAAGCACTTATTCAGTGATGCTAAAAGAAAACCATATTAGGATTTTTCTAGCCGTTTCCTAAATAATAACTTCAAACTTTCTTTTGGCTCACAAGTGTAGGTGGTCTGTGGTTGGCTGTCTTCATTGCCTGCCTCCGTAGAAGATGGAGGGTTCCAGGACTTTACTCCTGAGGGATTTATACAGGAATAGACTCCTATAACTTTAACATTAGAAGAAGTCAAGATACCTGGAAATGGGACTTCCCAAGTTGGGGTCAGGGAGGGTGAATTAGAGGGAGGAACTTTGATCATGACTAGATCTCCAGGAGGGAAATGTTCCTGTTTTAGTTAATATGTCCCTCCCCAAATGGGGAGCAGGACTTTCAGGGATGATTAGGGAGGCATGAGAGAACAGCAAGTCATCCCAATTGCAGCTTAAAGGCTGGGAGAAAAATGTGGTAACTGGCTTTCCAGACACCCCCTGTATAGTTATGGATTTGGGGGACAAAAGACCAGGGCTAGAGAGAAGTACAGAAAAGGTTGCTCCAGTGTCCAAAAGAAATTTTATCTCCTGGTGCTCCACTGAAGGGCAAACCTGGGGCTCTTGAGGGGTGATGACACAAGCTGGAGCCATGAGAATTTGCCCCGGGGTACATTCAGTTTATATGGTAAAAGTAGACATGTGCTAGTCCACATCTGCTAATCCATCTCCATCTGCCTCTACTAAGTAAATTCCTGGAAGACAGAGCAGACCGTGTTTGTCTTTTCTTATTAGTGACTGCTGATACGATTATTCAGAAAACATTAATTGAATCATTAGCTTTTTGTGCAGAGGAGAATTTTGGAACATGAAATGATAGAAATCATAAATAAAGAAGGAGAAAACTTACTTTATCTTTGTTTTGCTTTGCATAGCTGAATCTAGACTCTCTCCTCTACTTGTCTCTGTCCTAGCTGGACAAACACAGCACACTCTCCCTTTTGATACTTAGCCATATAACTGAATAGTAGCTACCATCACTTTTAAAACTCTGTATGTAGGATATTATGTTTGTTAGTGAAGAAATACCCTTTTAAAATGCTTACAAAGTGATTAATAGAGATGAAATGAAGTTCTATCGAATTAGTAGAAAGACAATGAACTTCTTTCCATATGATATGAATCTATGAATGATGCAACCAATAGCAATACTCAATAAATTTCTAACCATACAAATTTTAGGTAGAATAATTAAAATAAAACCTAATCAGTGTTAATGACTGGAATACATAAGGAACCATATTCTGGTTTGGGTCTTTAAGAGGTAATAAAGAATTTGGAAAATGGTTTTGTTTGATCAATTTTTTTGTATCACTACTATGATGATAACACTTTGTCATCTCATACCTACCTGCTTAATTTATCTGAAATTATTATGCTAGAAATATTATGATATTTAATTTTCCATATTTAGCAAATTAACATAATTGAATTGTTTACCAGTAGGAGTTGAATTTTACATGAATCAAAAAATGAATAAAAATGGCCAGTTATGAGCACTAAATTCTCGCAGTTCTTCTACAATTTGTTATATGGACATGTTTTGTTCTTGATGATTATTAATAGCTACATGACTTATCGATTATTTTGAGTCGCATTAAAAATTTTTTTTGGAAGGGTAACTTGTAAATTTTAGTTCTATTTTTACTTGAGTTCTTCATCCTTTTATACCAAATCAAAAGATGACAGGTTCCGTAATTCATAAATGTTTTCAGTATTTCTTTCAATGTCTACATAAAAAAACTACATGGTAATAAATCAATGTCATCAATAACAATGGAGTTATATGTGAATTCTTAAATACCGGCATCAGAGCATTTGGCATCAAATTCCCTAAGACATCTTTTCATGTTTAACTAAAATCAACAAGTCGGATAAGGGAAAGAAATTCAAACTCCCTGAAATAAATTCTCAACAGTGTAACCCAGCTGTCAACAGCAGACAGGGTCACAAGGTGGTTGGCTGAGCTGGATGTAGAAATTGAAAAATGAGCAGCTGAGTTGAAAATGAAAATACTGTGTTTTCTGAGAAGCAGGGAGACAAATATAACATGGTGAAGGGCTCAAGAAGTGGGATCTGAGGAAGTACTGGTTTTTACAATGTGTTGCTGTGTTTCCTTCCATTCTCCATATGAAGATATTATTGAAACTGAATGTCTCCTGTGACAAAATAAATCACAGCTCTCAAGAATCCTTGTAAAACATCACTAGAAGAAAATAGTGACCAAGGAACAAAATAAAATATAGCTGTAATGTAAAGGTAAAAGTTCTTGTGGCTTGAATGTGTCCAAAAAGTCACTTATAACTTATATTAATTATTCAGACTATAAGAGAAAAAAGAGAAACAAGGTATGTACTAATACAGATATATTACAGCATTTCATATTTATAATTTGTTGTGTAAATTACATTTAATATTTGTTTATCCGGATCCTGTTATAATCTTTGAGGTAATTTGTAATGTATCTATCAAATTTAGCTAAAATGCTATTTTATATCATGCATCAGAGAAATTAGTTACTAACTAAATCCAGCTGTTAAAAATATCCAAAAGCTGTTTTGAATATGCATATCATAGAGTACCTATTTTATCATTAATTACATTGGTAGATAACTGTGTCCTAGAAGTTTAACAGTAGCTTATTTCAATATTAGTTAAAAGACCATCTTTTTATTTAACTGAATTAAATTAGTTCAAATTAAAAAATTATTTTAATTAATATTATTCTTATAAGATTAATATTGAAAGTATTTGAACTATTGTATGCCAAAATGGTTTCAGGGCAGTAAACTAAGCAATATTTTATTAATTTTTACCTTCTAATATTTAGCAAGGGAATATAATACTGAAGTTTTTAAGTTAATGAATATGTCAGTCCTAACAATGTAATGATGAAATTAACATATGAATGATGGTTAAAGGGTGCTATTCTGCTTAGATAGTAGTTTTTGAAATCTTACTTTATACTTGTATTCATTTTTTCATTAAAATTATGAAAAATTTTACTCATATAAGCAACTGAATACTGGGCTATTAAATTAAACATATGCATCACAAAAGTTAGACATCATCACTAACTTTTGGTGATGAAATTATTTTATTACAATTTAAAAACTTTTGGCGAGAAAATTATTTTATTACAGTTTAAAAATCTGGTCTTACAGGAAAGCAAATTGTGGCTACCTTATCTGGCCTCATTTGGAACCAACAAGCTAGGAGACACTATTTTTGCTTATCATTATTAGTCATTAGGAAACATCAGTTTAAAACTTTATTCTGGAAAAATAATCCATCTTATCTCTCCCAATAAATGCCAATAAAATCCTTGGATAGAATATATGGAGTAGATATATAAGGCATGTGAAAAGTAAATAGTAATAGGGAATTTGTGACCAGAAAAACAGAGTTCACAAGGACCAGATGACCTTGTGGTGCATTTAAAGTTTTTCACTTTACAGTATCCTTTGGATTGTGTTCAAAGTCAACTCAATCCCATGCACTGGGATTGGGCAGAAAGAGCTTAGTTTTCTCCTTCTGCCCCAGAACATCAGATGTTTAGAACTACCACTAAGCTTACTCAATCACATTTCCTATACCCCAGTCTAAGGTCTGTACTTTCTTAGTAACGCATTCTTAGATATTATAATATTTCCTTTATATTTGTTATAATTTCTTGTTTTGTATTTATACATATTTAGTTCATAAATTTTAGGGAATATCATCAAATACTGGTTTTCCTCATGCTGCATAGTCGAGAGTAGATAAAAATGGAAGCTCCATATTAATCCTCAAATCTGTTTTCCTACTCCTAATTAAAATAAACTCTATCATTTAAAAAATTTACAGTCTCTCGGTCTCTCTCTGACTTTTTATCTCTGTCATTGTCTCTTGTACTCTTTTGCTCATTTCAGTGTGTATAGAATATTCCAGGACATTGAAAGTAATAAGAGGGAAGACCAACTCAGAAACCTTGGGTCTAATCACAGGATAAAGATATTAATTTAGGAATCAGAGCAGATCCGAAGTTCATGTTGTATATAATTGAGATTTTGAACCCCACTGGCCAGCTTACTTGCTCCTTCCTCTTTATCTTCCTCACTCCCACTCTCCATCCATTATTCACATCTGCCTTACAGTCTATATTGGCTGTATTGGCTTTTCTACTGCAGAAGGGCGCTAGATGTGAAGTGTGAACACAAGTGTTTCCTTACTGACATCATTCGACTATTACTTACATTGCCAAATTCAAACTTTTTCAGAAGTTTACCTTGGATCAGGGGACATTTTTTGGACTGTAAACTATATTGGAGCAGAGGAAGAGGGAAATTAGGATCCCTGGCTTACCCTCATGGTCATAAAAGTAGGTCTTATTTGAAGCAAGGTTGATGTGAAGCCCAAGAGCTGATACACTATTGTGATATGAAAGCACAAACTAAAATTAGTGTATTTATCTTATACGCTATTTGAGCCTATTTGAATACATGACAATACGAGATTTACTTTAAAAATTCACTAACTAAAATTATATTAGCCAGATTTTTTAATCGTTCACATATTTTAAAAACTGATATTACATTTTCTGAAGTGTGGGCTATGGATAGTTATAAAAAAAATCACCTAAAAGCCTCATACTTCTGGCTGTTTAGAAATACTTTCCATCACGAGTATGTTAATTCCTATGGTGATATTTGCAAAGTTTCATTTTTATGGCAAGTATTCTACTAATGAAATTGAAATATATTACCAGTAATGGGATATTAGTAGTAGTGTTTTTACAATTTATAGTGAATTTGTCTAGGAATAACACCTTTTCTCATGCTACTTTACATGCTGGGCTATATTACAATAGGCACATTACTTTGTATCGTATCATTTTCCTTTATAACTGGGTGGTTTTAGTGCATGATTTTCTCTCTTCTGCTTTTAAATATTAGTGCTCTATTGAAGAGTAGCCTGTCCTCGTAATGAAAAAAATTAAGCAGTATGTATAGTAAAATAAGAAAAAATGCTTTTAAATTATCAATGTTTGAAAAAATTATGAAGTTTTTAATGAAGAAAACATAGAACATGGTTACATTAATAGCATAGTTTATCCTCAATGGAACCCATTTAATTTATATGGCAGTAGACATCTAAGACAGAGCATTTTATGAAAAAAATTATTTATATTTATTCCATTCTGAAAGTATTAGTGGTGTTACAGGGCGAGTGGTGCCCTAACCAGGCTGCTGGAGCTGAGGGGAAGACCTGGGGTCTCAGTCCTGGGGGTGTTGGTGCAGCAGAGGACACAATGGGATGGGGGCGGCAGGGCGTGTGTGCAGAAGGCTCCAGAGTCTGAGGGGATGGGCAACTGCTAGGCGGACACCTCCAGATTGCCATGTCAGGGAGTGCAGTGGTGTCTACACCCTAGTCTCTGTCTCCCTCCCCTTACACTTCGGCTGAACAGGGAAACCCCCATTTCCTGGGCCTGATTAGTTTCATGTAAGTTTCCTAGGCCTAGACAATATCATGAATGGACTGTATCCATTCATTAATGCGTCATTCCCCTTGCCTCCAGCAGAAGGCACTATATCCATTCCTCAATGCAATCATTCATCTTGCCCCAGCAGAAGGGACTGTATCCATTCATTTGTTACCAAGCCCTGGACAAATGTAACTACAAAGGACCCTTAAGACTATACATACCCCTATGCAAAGAACCTAGGCAGAGAGGAGATTTTCAGACTTAAGTCTTTCCCTCTGGATCTGGTGCTTTTTCTGTATTCTTTTCTGCAAAATATATCCTGTCTTACCACTGATCTGTGGTCTGTGTATTCATTCTTCTATTCTTCGAATCCCAGAGATGAAGGACCTACTGAAGAAGAAATTCTGGTGTCAGTGGTACACTCCATTGTGGCCCATAGGGGAAAAAAAAATGAGAATGCCTAAAAAATGATTTTAATTATTTTTCCTAATTCTTTGATCAGCACTCACATTTGAAGAAATAGTCAAGTACCTTTTATTTTTAAAACAGTTGCTATAATGTCAATTAGTCATTTTCATTTTTCTATAGTTTATATATGTGTACCACCTTTCTTCCTTTGTTCTTTATCCTTTGTCATTTTAACTGTATATGACATAATAAACAGTATACCTTCATTATGTATTCATATTTCTGTTAAAGACAATCAGAGGATATGCATTAAATGTGATTTTAAATAGTCAATATCTAGAGAGATGGTCTTTGGGAGATGGCAGTAGTTACCTAGGTTGCAAGTTACTGGTTTTCATTTTATATAGTAAAGTACTTTAAGAGAAACCTCATTTAGTTTTGAGTGAGACAAACTGTAATGTTGCAAATAGAATGAAAAATGATTAATGCTTGTTGAAAACTACAAAAGCTTTTTATATCAGGGCATAAATTTCATTATTTCAGGCCACCATAGAGGTTTCCACCAGGGCAATGCCTAGGAGTCATGGGAGCAGGACTGCTACTGAATTCTCAGAACTGTAGAGTGACTGACAGTGATACCGGAATTTTAGATTCTTGGTCTCGGTGATTCGAAGAAGGAATTGACGGACCACAAGAGTAGTGGTAGGTCAGGATTTATTTACAGGAAAGAAGAATTACAAGTACAAGAAAAACCAAACCTCCAGACAGAGAGGACCCAGGAGGGGAACAAGCTCTCCTGTCCCCTCTCCGAGGTCAAGCTGAAGTCTGCATTGGAGGGGAACAAGCTCTCCTGTTCCCTCTCCGAGGTCCCCATCTGAGCTCTCTGCTCAGGGGTTTATATAGTCCCAGGGAGTTGTTTTGCCAGAACTTCTTAGGGCGTGGGTCTTCTTCAGTTACAGCCAGCTGTCCAGTGAAGACCCAGGCCCTGGAAACTGACATAACATTGTCCAGGCACAAGACCACAAGCAGGAGACAGCAAGGCGCCATCCATGAAATGGACTAGTCAGAAGAGCAGGAGGAGGAGACAGCAAGGCGCCTGTGTCTTCCCCTCAGGTGTCTGGCCCTTCCAGCAAGCTGGTTCCCCCATCCACCATAGCATCAGCACTGCCAGGGCCAAGGCAGCAGATGTAGGGCCACCTTGTTCTGCATCAACAGCACATAAGGCCTGGCTGGGAAATCTTCAGGCATAGAAGTCCAATCTGTACAGCTGTGTGGGCTGCTCTCAGCAAAGCCAAGAGGCTGGGGCTGCTTGAGACCTTGGGGGCCCAACCCAGACTGCAGTATATAGAGGAAGCAGCACTTTAGAGTCAGGCTCACAGTAAAATGCCTTGGTGTAACTTTCACTCCTCCGCCCACCAAGTCACACAAGACAGCAAGTGGAAAAGCCAAAATTTGTTATTTTTTTAAAATAAACTTATTTCAGGTTAACATGAGTGTACAAACAAACAGGTAAAAATATTTTATCATGTTAGATAAAGTCCCTCTTGTAGTTATGTCCTACACACAAAAGGTGTGCCAAACACTCCAGTGCTATACCCATTCAGTGATAGCAGCCCAACCCTGTCCCCTCCCCCTGCCTTTTTATCCCTCCTCCCAACTTGAATTAAAATGAATTTTTCTTCTATGTGGGCATTTTTCTTCTGTGGGCATTAGATTATTTACTGGCTTCATGTTCATATAGAGTATATCGGGTAATTGCTTTTCTATTCTTGTGATACTTTACTAAGAAGAATGTGTTTCAAATCAAGCCAGGATGTTACAAAACATATGCAGTCACCATCTTTTTTTAATGACTGAATAGTATTGCATGATGTGCATGTACCATAATTTGTTAATCCATTCATGAGTTGATGGGCATTTAGGTTATTTCTGCATCTTTTTGACTGTAAACTGAGCTCCAATAAACAATCTAGTGCAACTGCCCTTATGATAAAATGATTATTAGATGCCTAATACTTGGATTACCTAATACTTGGAGTCAAAACAGGGTACCTAATTTGAGATCTTCCAGGATTCATATTTATTCCCAAAGAGGCTATTCCCCTTGCTCCTCATAATTCTCTTTGTAGAGATCCTTCACCTCTTATGTTCAGTTAATTCTAAATATTTCATTTTCTCTGCAGCTACTGAATAGGGAATTGTGTCCTTGATTAGTTTCTCGACTTGGCTATCATTGGCATATAGAAAGGCTCCTGATTTATGGAGCTTATGAGTTTTTTGATGCACTCTCTTTCTGCTTTGCAGATGTAGGCATCTAATGTAATGCCTAAATTTCCCTCATAAGACAGCTTTTGCTGCATCTCACAGGTTTTGGTAACTTGTAGCTTCATTGCTGTTATGTTTGAGAAATTTAACACTTTCCTCCTTTATCCATTCCTGGACCCAACTATTCTACACTATCAGTATGTTTAATTTCCACCCCTTTGAGTGGGGATGCACGTTTATGTTGGAGTTGACTTCTACCTGTATTGCCCTGTGGTCTGAGAAGATACAATGTTCAATTTCTATGCTTTTAAATTTGTTAAGATTTGATTTCTGTCTTAGAATGTGATCTATTTTGGAGTATGTTCAATGGGCTGATAAGAAAAATGTATATTCTTTAGCTTTGGGATAGTGTGTTCTGTATATGTCTATTAATCCCATTTGTTCTAAGGTTACATTTAAGTCCTTTATCTCTTTGTTTACTTTCTGTTTAGAGCACCTATCCTGCTCTGTCAGAGGAGTGTTAAAGTCTCCAGCAATGATAGTGGGACATAAATTGCTCAAGACCAATCAAGATCTGTTTCATATATCTGGGAACATTTAAGTTGGATGCATATATATTTAAAATTGACATATCCTCTTGTTATATTGTTCCCTTGACCAATATGAAGTGACAATCTTTGTATTTCTTAACTTTAGCTGCTTAAAAATCCACTTATATATGAAAATAAGATTGCAACCCCTCATTTCTCTGTTTTCCGTATGCTTGAAATAGTGTTTTCCATCCCTTAACCTTGAGTATTGACTTGTTCTTCAAAATTAAATTCATTTCCTGTAGACAGAATATGGATAGGTTTTGCTCTTTTATACAATCAGCCAAAAAGTGCCTCTTCAGTTGGAAATTCAAGCCATTAACATTTATTGAAAGAATTCATAATCATGGTAGAGTTCTATTCATCTTATTTTGTGAAGTATGTTGTATAGGTTTATCCTTTGCACTATTGTAGAAGCTAAGTTTGACCTCTAACTTCTGAGTGTTTACTTTGCTGGTGGTTCATTGTGATGGTCAGTGTTGAAAATACATCAAAGTGTTTCCTGTAGAGCTGGTCTTATTGTGGCACATAACTTCAGTGTTTGCATAGCCACTAAAAATTTGGTTTCTCCATCAGTTTTGAAGCTTAGGTTAGAAGGATATAGAATTCTAGGCTATAAATTTTTTTGTTTAAGTAAGTTAAATGTAAGTGACCATTCTTTTCTCTCTTGGAAAGTTTCCATTGAAAAGTATGCTGTCCCTACAGGGGTAGATTAGTTGGTGCTTACTTCTGCCTGCATGAAGAATTTTCTCTTTCACCTTGACTTTGGACAGGTTCATCACAATGTGGCTTGGAGAAGCTCTGTTTGAGTTGAAATTACCTGGTGTTTGATATCCCTCTAAAAAGAGTGTGTCAGAATCTTTAGTGAAACTTGGGAAGTGTACACTTATGATGGTCTCCAGTAGGGCTTCCATTCTATTGGGATAATTTTATTTCCCTTCAGACATCCCTATTATTCAGATGTTTGAATGCTGCATGAAATCCAGTTCTCTAAGTAACTATTGTCCTTTCTCTCTCTTCTTGTACCTCTTTAACTACTTGGATTAAATTAAGGACTCTATCCTTTGGTTCTGAGCTTCTTAGTTCTTAGTTCTGAGATTCTTTCTTTTTCATTGTTCTGCATCTTTACATTCTCTGTTTATCTCCTTAAGCTCTGCCATATCCCTTCTATATTCTTCATGTCTCTCATCTATCCTTTGGTTCTGTTTACCTACCTTCTTGTCCCTTCCCTTTATTGTCTTTATCGTCCATATTTTAAATTCCTTTTCTGTCAACTCCAATAATTCCTAATAGGTGGAGTCCTTGGCATTAGCTACCTCATGGCCCCTTGGAGAACTTGCTCTGTTTTGGTTTCTCATGTTGCCAGAATTTTTCTGTTTGTTCCTCTTGTGTGTGTTTTCTTCTTGTTCACCTCCTTGCCCTGCTTTATCCTTTGCCCTTTCTCCTTTGCTTTTAATTACTTTCTGTTGAAACTTAGGTATTGAAGTGACCACTTTGTATAATGTCAAAAAGAAGATAAGAGTAAAGAGTGAGCAGGGATAAAAAAGAGGGATAGAAAATTGGAAAAAATAAAAGGATGAATGAAAAAGATGACAATAACAGCAACAAAAAGAAAACAAAGAAAAAAGATTTAAAAATAAAGGGGGATGAATGAAAGGGATTGAAAAATAGGAGAGAATGAAGACAGGTAGAAAGAATAAGAATGGCAGGAGAAATAGTATTGCTCAGCACAGTGCTAATGTAATGCCTGTAGGTTAAGAATTTTGTGGGGATGGGCTGGGTAGGTTCTTCAAAATCAGGAGATCCTTATGTGCCTGAGTAACATTAGACCCTACCACTTCCAAATGTTAAAAGGGAAAGAATAGAAAAAAATTAAAAACAAAAAAGAAAGGAAAAAGAAAAAGAAAAATTCAGCAATGTGGACTTACCAGTACTGTGTTCCCAAAGCCAAAGGTAGCAAGACTCCCTAGACCATGATTTCTTAGCCTCCTTCAACCAGACCACCTCCCAGCCAGACCAATGCCCTGCCACTCTAGCATTCAGAGAAATGAGAAAAAAACAATAATATTAGATTAAAAAAATTATAAAACATTTTTTTCAATGAAGGAAAGGGAAGTAAGGGGGGAAAAGAAAGAAAGAAGGAAAACTGAAAAAAGTGGGGGATACCTTAGCTCTCCTATGAGCGATTTATGTGGAAAAGATGACAAAAGTAGAAAAGTCTCTATTGGAAAAGAAAGTAAGAGAGAAATGAAAAAGAGAGAATGAATGAAGCTGAAATATTGTAACAAATATACAAAAGCCCTTGCTGTTGATGAAAGAAAAAATGGAAATTAAGAATATAACCCACAAAACAAATTAGGAAAAACAAATGCAAACAAAAAAAGCTCACATAGTCATAAAATAAATAACAAACAAACAAAGAACAAAATTACCTCAGCAACAAAGAAAAGAGAATAATAAAATGGAAAAAAATACTATAATAGTACTATAATAGGAATGTATTTCTGGGACATCAGGTGATGGTATGGTTTTAGGAGATAGAGAATAGGAACCACTCTCTGATTTCCTAGGAGGGCAGAGCCTGTTTTCTGACTTAGCTGTCTTCAGTGAGCAACTGAATACTACCTTAGCAGTCAGCCCCCACTGTGTTAGAGTCCTAAAGCTCTCCATAATCCTTGGGTGGCAAGTTTCACAGTGCCCCCTGACATTTCCCCAAGGTTGCAGATGTTTGCCCTGAGAGTGGATATATGATCTCAGCAGACAGGAGAGAGTCAGCCATGCTTTAGGACCCTGAAGGCAGACCTGTCCACAGGCCCTTCCCACAATTGCAGTGGGACTTTCCCAGTGTGACCTTCAGGCCAGTTAACCAAGCTGATGAAATCTACTCCATCTGGTTTCAAACCTGGTTGCTGCTGTTTGAGTCCACCCACTCTTCCAGGCTTTCCACTCAATGGGCAGCTTCTGCCTAAATCCTAAAACTGCAAAAAGGGTTCCTCTCCTCCCCAGACCTTTGTGGGAGAGCCAGGTGGTTCCTGCCAGCTCCCAGATACTTGCCTACTGAATCAGTCCTCCACAGTTCCAGCTCTCTCACTGTCTTCTTCTGTCCACCACCACCTCACTGTGCTCCCAGAACGATGACTCCACATAATTTCCCAGCACCAGATATGGTTCTGTTCTCTTTTTTCCTCCCTGCCATGCTAGGGGAGGCCAGCAAAAAGATCCTTCTCATCCACCTTCTTGCTTCACCCCTCAGTGTAGCTTTCTCAAATGACCATGAATGTCTTGTGCTTAATCTACTGCAGAGTTAGCTACCACCTTCAAGTCAGCTCTGATCATGATGCCACAGTGGAGGGTCCACGCTACTTCAAGTCCTAAACATAACAAATCTAGATAATTCCTTATGTTGACTTCATTAGACTGTAGAAAGCCACCCCACTGATGGCATAAAAAAAACAGACCTCATTGGATTGACTTTCCTTAGGCATTTCTTCCCCAAATAACCATTAGACTCAATTACTCAGACTAAACTAAGAACCCCAAGTCTTAATAATTGAAGTCTAGAAGTCTTCATGGGAAGCTCCATAAAATTCCATTACACTGTCAGTGCTCTTTATCGACGTATGCTCCCCATCCCCCCACGGTTTCAGCTTTATAAGCAATAATCATTTCCAGGGGTAATATCTGTGGTATTTGAATTATGCTTCTTATTTAGAGGCCAAGTATTGTCCTGCTCTCTCTCAAAAGCATGGTGACTTATACTTGAGGTGATTACAAGAATATTTAAGGAAACACCACTGGTAACATATTACTCAGATGGCTATAGATCTCTTTCTAAAATGAGATTTCCTTCAGTGACTCAGATGATCAAAGAGAAAATCAACTCATTATTTAGGTACACAATGAATGGAGTTTTATCTATCATGTTATTTATTCCCTTCTAGAAGGTGGTATAAAATGTGTCCTTAACCTAACCAAAAGTGATCAGTGATGCTATCTCAATGCTGCAAGGCATTCAGGTTAGTTTTAGCTCATTGATTAGGGTTTCTAGGGATAAAAGATTTCTCCTAGAATTGCTTCTGTGGACTAAGATAGAATCTGTACTAACACTTGCTGCTATATACCATGATAAATGCCTAGAAGTGAACAGAATAGTCAAAACACAGAAACTTAAGGAAAGTTTTTACAGTTATTTCATTTCTTATGCAGGCTAGATCTGAGACTTTAAGTGATATGTTTAGTGTCAGCATTTCAGAGTGATCTCTTTCTTATCCTGAGAGTCTTACTTACAGTAGCTTTAAGTTATGTAAAACAAATCAAATGGATTTTGTGTTAGTTGGTGTTAGGTTAATCAGAGAGGCTGGTGAACTGATACGTGCATGGGGAATTTCACCAAGGGTTTGAACCCTGTGGAAACCAAAAATGAATCTGTTGGAAGAAAATAAACATTGAATATTTTCACTTTTCTGCATGATCAAAGTTGTTTAAATAAAGGGCATTTTGAACAACAAACACACCTTAGAAAATAGTGTCACCTTAAAGATGGACACCTCTGTAAAGGTTTGAAAATGTAAAATGTTTCTCCTTTCCCATGGTGAGGTTTATGCTTACATTCTAAGACAATAAGCTAAGAGCTATCTTTCCCCTTTTTCTCAGGGGAAATTTGCTTAGTGGACAAATCTTTCTTTGTCTGGGGCAGAATGGATGAGATATGTAAGCAGCCTATAAAAACGTCGGTCTCCTAAAACTCTGAATCACATGTTTAGGCAACATACTGCCCATCTTCGAGCTTCCCTGTGGAGATTAAAATGTGAGGAAGCAGCTCTAAGATATGACTCTGCCTCCTGCTGTGCTGTGAATAATACATGGCATGTGCTGTGACCCAGGATGTATGTTTATAGGAAATGTCAAAATTTGGCAACTCCACAGAGATAGACACTAGATTAATAGATGCTCAGAGATGGAAAAGGGGGAGCCTGGCATGTGAGGTTTCTTTTGGGGTAATGGATATGCATTGATAATAGATAATGGTATTGATTATAAAGCACTGTGAAAATACTGTAGAACACTGAGTTATTGTAAACTCTGAAATAGTTAAAATGGTGAATCTTCTATATGTGAATTTATCTCGAAAATATAAAAATATGAAAGTGCACCATTTTCCTAAAAAATAATGAGTAAAGCTTGGTTTATTATGAATAAGAGTTAATATAGAGAAAAAGTCCGGGAACTTTACAGATTAATGTGTTAAAATTTTTGGCATGGATAATCCTCTGTTCATTATATGTTGCCATTGCTTCTGTAACTAATTATGTTGTTATCTCTTGTAATTCAGTTCAATTAAATTTTATGGCCTTGATGATGTTGATAGCTTCATGCACATATATGTATGCCTGGACTCATTGAATTGTGTACATTAAATACTTATAGCCTTTTACATGCCAATCAAGCCATGTTAAAATATTTTAGAAATAAATTTTAATATATCTACTTAATGCCAGTCACTGTGATACACAATGGAAATCAATGCTAAATCCCCAGGTGCTTTCCTTTTGAGATACTCACTGCTCAGGGAACACAGAAGAATATATAAATGTGGGTGATGAGCATTCCATATGCAAAAGTACAGTTTTTTTGACAGCCCTTTATGTGGAAATACTGATTCAGAAGCAGGGTATGTAAAAAAAAGTGATTCTAATTCAAATTATATTCACTGACCAATGTTGGAAGGACTATAGCAAACTGGTCAATATACAGAGGTGGTCAAAATTAGGAACTAGGCCTACTGTACTGACACATACATGTGGTGCATGTCCGGTCTTTGATAACTAAGTTCTACTTAAGGAGATGGTCAACCTAGGGAGGTAGTCAATTATGGTGGTTCTACATATGTATATACACACACACACACCCATATACATACACACACACACAATTAAGTATATATGTACATATAATAATATATTCCAATTTTATATTGTGTAAAATTATATATGTATATATAACTGTATATGCAAACACTATTTATACACTCATATATGTTTATACTTAACTATATATTCACCCACACACATATGTTTAGACTCAATTCTGTTTGTATTTCTTTGCATCTGACTTTCATTATAAATTTCCACAAATTTTTTCATAGATCTGCTATAATTTTCATGCGGTCAGTTCTGGTACAGGTAGAAAAAGGTAACTATACAGTTTGTTTGCTCTAGAAGGTGAGCGGGTGTTTCTGGATAAGGTATCTCAGAAAGGTCACCCAATGAGTAGCCTTTCTTAATTCTGACATATTTTACAAAATAAAACTATGCATGAATTCAAAGTTTAATAAAATAAATTGGTTAATTTAACTGTCAAAATGTGCTTAATTAGTCGTTTGATTGAAAAAGGCTAATTATATTGAAAGCAACTGTTGATTTCCCAAAATCCAGTGTTCTATCACGACATGTCATTGGATTATCCACCCCCCCTCACATAAGTTACTACCCATTTGTGTATGTGTGATTATGTGTATAAAATTTAGCCTTTACTTTTTTTCTCCATGTTCATATCCCTTTTATTTTACCTATAATCAGGGATTTAATTTATTTTTTTAATTACTCAGATATTTTATACTTAAGTTCCTTCTTGGGTTACGTCTTTAGTTTGTGCAAAATGTCACAATGTAAATGGTTTCATGTAATTTATCCAATGCAACTGTATACCTTTTATGGTTGAATTTCAGGATCTGTATACTACACACAAATCACTAAAGGGTAAGTGCCAAGTAACCAGACAAGGTGGTCTTCAGATCAAATGACACAATTTAGAATGTCTTCATTTGACTGATACTAGATGTATATATGATGAGTGTGATTTGATTTTTTTTTATAGCTACAAAGGAAATATAAGCACTTATAATATGACTGGCATAATAAGAATTTAGTCACAGTTACTTCATCACTAATACTAAATAATACTTATTGGATGTATACACTATTGACATTAGTAGAAAGAAAACTATAAAGACATCATTTCATACTAAAAATTGTTCTTAAAGGATACTTTTACCCTTTAAGAAAATATAATAGAGACATGCCTTTTTCCATATAGTAGAAAAGTTATGAATCTAAAATATCATTTTCATTTATCATTCCCTTTCTGTCCGGCAAAAGCAAATTCTCTGATTATTCAGATGACTTTCTACAATTCACATGAAATGAATATTGAATAAAAAGGTGAAATGCCTATCAGAACGTACTCTTGAATATTTGGACTCATGAGATTATGCTGAAACATCCCGACCAAGTAAGCAAAAATTAAATATCGTTTTGATCGCTCGAGTGAGATTTCTCATTACAATTTTGTTTTACCATCCATGTCAATAATTGTACTTTTTATTTTTCTGCATATTTTCAGTACTGATGCAATGTCACATCATTTACAGGACAAGAAGGGGGAAAGAAAAGACAGACACTTTTATTAAATTTCCACTACCCAAGGTAATGAAGAAAAATTTTCAAATGTTATTCTGAACAAATTCTATATTCTAAACTATTTTTTAAAAAATATAACATGCTTCTCAATTCATAAAATTTAAGGATAATCTTAAACATCTTAAGCAAAAAATGGAATTGGTATGCTCCTAACATAAAGAAATATGAAACATCTGAGGTGATGAATGCCCCAATTACCCTGATGTGATTAGTTCATATTGTATGCCTATATTGAAGCATAGCATATCCCCGTAAAGATTGCAACTTTTATGTACCCATAATCAGTAAAAATTTTAAAAATTTAAAATTTACTTTTTTAGAAAATAGGATATATAATTTTTATGCACTTAATGAATTGACTATTATGTTTCAGTTTCCAAGCTCATATGAAATTTCTGAAGTTGTTCACCAAACTTAGACTCAGCTAAGATCAGGGAGAAATGGTATCTTGCTGTTTTCATTAAAGTATTTCATGGTCTTGTTGCACTTCCTGAGGTGTGTACTTGCATCCATATGTATAGGAGCAGCATGTGGGAGAGGTATGGACAGGATGGTTAGTTCAAGTTTAGGACTTTTGGTCATGTTTTTGGTGTTTCTGAATGCAGGGGATTTTGGAAATGATTTATGAGCCATGTGCAAGACTGCTTAGTGTCAAAATTACCACTGCAAGAATTCACAGTCTGGCTTGTTTGCTGTTACTAACACACTCCGTGGGTTCAGGTTTTTGATACCTAAGAAATTAAATACCATTCACAAGTTTTTATAGTGCTTCAATATTTAAAAAGGAACTTATCTTCATTTAATTTTACCTTTAGGTCAGTCATTGTAGGTTTTGAAATTATCACTACTTTTATTAGTAAATAATGTACATCAGTTACATGTTGTTGATACATTGTTTTAGTATCTTTTTCAATTAAGAAATAATTTTGAAATTTCTGTTTAATTGAAGAACCGCAGGCAGAGACTCAATATTTCTCTGTAGAGAAATAGTAAGTATACTCAAGTTGGAGAAGTTTAGTTCCTATCTGGGAAATAAAGATATGTGTTCTTTCCAGAAAACATTTCATTGACTTCCATTGACTTCTGCAATGACTTATTCTTCCTGTACTTACGTTATTCTGCTACATGAAAACCATAATTTTTATGCTGTATTAAGACACAATTTTATTATTGGATTTTCAAGAAGTAAGCCAAAAAAATCAATATTGCATTTTTATTTGCAAATCACCTGAGGAAAAGTCATATTCTTGACACCAAAAATTATATCTGGGAGGTTTGCCTAGAGGTGATGCTCACAGAAAATTCCTGCCCTTTATTCTTGACTAAAAGTGTCAAAACTGTCTAGACAATAAGCAATTCCAGGTAAGTTTTTGGATGGCACTTTATAACAAGAGAAAAGCCAAGCGATAGGAAGAATGTACACATGGAATGTAGTTTATTGGCTGTGTTAGTATCCTGGGAAACTGACTGAAGCTATCTTAGGCAATGTATGCAATGAGTCAGACTTTACAATATAATATAGTAAAATGCTCGATCTGGACTTTTAAGGGTTTATTTTAGAGTTCCATTTTTCTCTGCATTTATTCATTCAATCATTGAAGAAGTATGTTAACAGTTCTTTTACACGTAAGACTCCATTACAGAAAATTCTAAGTGTATCAATAAAATAGACAAAACTCCTTGTTTTTATAGGTTTTTTGTTATGACTATATTAGAAACTTTTAAAAACTCTGCTAGTTGAATAAGTTGAATTAGAAGAGGTTTCTCCACACATATTGGAAGGGAGTGTGGAATAAAAACCACGGAGATAAATGAAGAAAGGAAATATGTGGTAAGGAATTGGTTAGATACTTTTTTCTTAGTGACATGTAATTTTTACAAGTAGATTCAGGGACCATTTCTTAAAGATGAAGATTTCTTTTGGATTCTAGTCTATGTATCACCACTTTAGGCATCTTCTGTTTTTACTACAAACATTAACTAGCCACAACTTCCTTATGTTTTAGAAATTTTTACAAATGAAAATGTGAATAAAAAAATCTATGGCTTTTTTTCTATGATTACACACATTTGTTATTATTTTATGATATAGTAATTATTTTGTGAAAGTTTTTGGGGGGCTGGATTATTTGCTATATCACATAACGTCCTTAGCACTGCTATATAGATTTTCCTTCATATCTACATAATTTCATTACCCTTGCTTTCTCATTTATACATATAATTATTTTTCCAGATGACAATAATAATCTACAATTATAATTTGATTTTTATTTCTGGGTAACAAATTACCACTAACTCAGCTGCTGAAACAGTATCCACGTATTAGCTCAGAATTCTGTCAGTCTCACAGTCTCACAAGGCGAAAATCAAGGTGCCAGCCGGGCTCCATTAAATCTCAGGGTTTTCTTCCAAGCTTATTGATTTGGGCCAGATTCATTTTTTGTGTGGTTGTTGAACTATGATCCCCATTTCCTTGCTGGCAGGCAGCCTGATCTGCCCTTAGTTCTGAGAGGCCACCCCATTCCTTGCTATATCACTCTTTTCATTTTACAGCTTTCAATGGGGAATCTTTGACACACCCAGTTCTTCTTATAGTTAGAATGTCTTTCTTCAGGCACATTACCACTGTATTTAAGGGGTCACATCACTGAGTCAAATTCTCTCAGGATAATTTTTCTCCCTTTCAACTCCCTCCAAAATAATCTAAGCATGAAGTGTCTATTCTACCCCATTCCCAATTCTCAACGTTGATATTGCTTGTGTATAAGGAAGACGTAGGAATCTTGGAGCTATGCATGAGCTTATCACGTAGACAAACACTAGTATTTTATGTTATTTTTATTTTTAGAAGGTATTTTTAATGTGATTATTTTTTAATTTAAGAAGTATCAGTAGCTGTGCTACTTATTTTTTTAAACTTCAGGCTTATTGAAATAAATGAGTTACACCTAATTCTTGACCTCTAGGAACTTATGATATTGGAGGCAAGAGTGATGTGTGCAAAGAAAACTGGACAGTGTGAAGTGCATGCATTAAAAGACATGCCCAGGAAAACCCAAGAGAGCATCAAAGAGGAGAGCTAATTTGACTTGGACCTTAAGGAGGGAAACCTTTTGGAAGTTGAGCTGTAAGCAGAGAAAAGAGGAAAGAGGAAGACCATGGCAAGTACCACGTTGGGATAGAAAGTTTAGAAGCAGATTTTTGGCAGATTAAGTCATTAAGTACCTGGGCGTCATCTTCAACTTGCTTCATTTTATGACACATATTACTATTCTGTCTTTTGCTTCCAAGTCACATATATGTTTATGTTGTTATTTTCTACCATCTAAACTCCACCTTAAGTTCCTTCAGTGATATACAGTTAGTGGAGTGTTGCGTGAAAAAGAGTAGAAATGGAGTTAATGACATATTCCTACAGAAAAGAACATACCCCTTCTGTTCTAGGCTATTTGTGGTGCCATAACAAAACACCATTGCCTGGGCGGCTCAAAGAACAGATATTTATTTTCTCACATTTGTAGAGGCTGGACATTCAAGCCTATCTGTGGTGGAGTCAGGAAGCAGGAGAGATAAGCAGAAAGAGCCAGTAAGCTCTGGTGTGCCATCTTAAGGACCCTAATTCCTTATCACCCCATTTAACCATAATTGATCCTTAGAGAGCCCATCTCCAAATATAGCCATTCTGAAGGACAATGTTTTAATATATGAATTTTAGGGGGACACATGCATTCTCTCCATAGCACCATCTTATGTCAGAACACTAATGGTGGGGAAAGAGGTTAAGTCAATCTGATCTATAGATAAACCAGTTTGGGTTTTGCTGCTAGTTTACTTAGATGCGTGTCATCAATGGCTTCAGATATGTTGATCGGATTGGAACCTTTTCTTCACAGCACTTCACATCTTATCTTAACAGAAGCTTCAGGGTTGCCTTTGTGCTTCACAGCCCAGGGACAAGCTTTGCAAGTTATGAGAGGTATCTCTTTGTTTTCTAGACCAGAGTCTTAGGAGGCTGGAACAAAAAATTATTTCTGTTATCCAGTCTGTTTCCAACATTGTATGGCTAAGGAGATCTCTTAGCCCTAATACAGGGCTGTTGTGCTAGATTGGGTAGAAGTCTGAGTACTTTAGAGGGATTTTTCACAGCATTCCTGTTTGGACCTCAGCCTTCATCACCTACTGTTTTGGGCATGGTAAGACTTGGTGAGTATTTCACGGGGATTTTTCGTAGTGCTTGTATCTTACTATCTGCTTTTTGAAGGCCACTGCAGTGTACTTAGTCAAGCTTTGGAGGACTTTGGAAACTTTTACCTTATCTGTCCTGCCCTGCTCCAGACTTCAGTATCTTAATGGTAGGCATTTGGTGAAGGACTGTGAGAAAGAGTTGATGAAAGTATATTGATTTACCTGTAGCATAGGCTGCTTACAGGAATTGTTATTCATCTTTCCACCTCATACACAGTTATTCTGTACTCATTGAAAGTTTTCATCCCATCTAAGAAAGATTTCTCCTTTGTTTCTCTCCAGCATTCCACCAGGGAAGAAAATAACCATAACCAGGTGTGTCTTGTCTTCTATAAAGAAATGGATTTAAAATCATTATTTCATAAGATATTCAAGTGATTTCTATTATTTTGGTGGCAGCAATAGTTTTTTACATCTTTCTTCATACTGCTTTTATATCATTTAGCATTCAATTCAGAAACAGAAGTGGTGTGACTGGTTTGGAGACAATAACACAACTGTTTCTTCAATTTCTGTGTTTCAGATAACTTTGAAGTTTAATTTTAAAGATAATTTTAACAAAAATAGTGATAAACTTTTGCTCTATCTAAACTGTGCTCTGTGTGCACATAGAGTCAATGTTAGCTTATAGCATTATATAGAATTAATAGAAAAAATCTTGAATTTTCTGCTAATGTAGTACTGTACATACATATTATCAATTTCAAGTTTTAAAGGAAAAAAATTATCAGCGAAAACACCTGTAACAAATAGTAAAATATTTAGGTCAAAGATGGAGTGAATTGAAAATATTAGGAATATTATGGAATAATAATTATCGGAGCTCATAACAATACCTACACAATATTGTGCACATATTCTACCATATTCCTAGTTATTGTGCCCCTCATTTGACTCTCCATTCTCTGAGTTTCCCCAGGCCTGGTAATTCACCCTTTCTTTGGTCTGTCACTGGCTACATTTATCAAAAACTGATGTCTAGAAGAATAGTAAGCACTGTAGTCTAGATGTAGATTCTTAGGAATAAGGCAGTAGAAGTTAATTACTTGGCTCAGTGCCTGTAGCTCAGCAGCTAGGGTGCCGGCCTCATATACTAGGGCTAGCAGGTTTGAACACAGCCCAGGCCTGGCAAATAACAATGACAAGTATAACAACAACAATAAAAACTAGCCGGGTATTGTGGCCGGCACCTGTAGTCTCTGCTACTTGGGAGACTGAGGCAAGAGAATTGCTTAAGCCAGAGTTTGAGGTTGCTGTGAGCTATGATGCCATTGCCCTCCACTGTGGGCAAGAGAGTGAGACTCTGTCTAAAAAAAAAAAAAAGATAGAAAAAATTAATTACTTAACAAAAATATTAAGCAGTAGCTTCTGTAGATTAGTAGAAGCATTCATTTTTCTACCTCCTGAACACGCCCATGCCATAAGCTATGAAGAATAAGTATAACTTGAACTTAGCATATTAGGTAATGGTAAGAAGTCAAAACTTAATTCAGTTTTTTGATTAGCTAGCACTGTGCATCTTCTAGAGGCCAATACTAGCATAATTACTTGTCATTTTTGACCAGGACTATGCAAACTTAGGAACTCCATTCATTACAATGATATAAAATATCATGAAATTAGAAGAATGAAATTCATGCTTCCATGTAAATTATATTGTTAGAATATATTTTAGCTTATACATGTATGAAGAGTGCATAAGTGAATATATAATATTTTATATAAAAATTACATAGACAATTGCAGAAAATAAATATATGATAAAGGGTATTTGTCATATTAAAATATAGGCACTACAGCTATTATGAAACTTTTAAGAAAGAATATAATAGTTTTGTGAGAAAAATCTTTTTTGTTGTGTGTATGAAATTATAAGATGCTATTAGGATGCATATCTGATTATTTTGCCTTGATATTTAGAATAGATCCTCCTAAGAAAGTGATTTTTAAGTATAGACTTGAAGGACATACAAGAGTTTGCCAAGCAAAGAGGGAGAGGAGAGGTCATCAACAGACCTTGAATCCTGGAAGAAACCTTAAAACTAAGATTCATAGAAAACCAATATAGTAGGGAGAAATGAAGTTATGAGATAGATAAGTAATAGTTAAGGTTCAATCTGGCTTTTTACTTTTATTTTAAAACAAAAGGTATTGGTTGAAGGGCCTTAAACATACATGATTCAGCATCATTTGCATAAAAATATCTATCTGTCTCTCATTGAAGATGGCACTGGAATGTGGCAAGACTAGAAATATGAACATAAATTAGGAGGCTGTGGAATAGCTCAACATTTAATGATAGCAATTAATACAACCTTTCTTCTAAACCACAGGGTCTATTGATTTGACCCATTAGTCACCACCTTAACATAATCACTCTTACCCTGTTATTGCACTAATCCAAAGTACTTTTGATCTCATCTGCAATATGATAATAGCCCATAACTTGTTTCTCATTATCTAATCTTTCCAGTCAATAATGTAACACCAATGTTTGCAGCTAAAGGAGTGTTCTTGAAACAAATATAGGTAGACCAATCTCTTATTTTCATCCTTCAATCATTTACCCTTCATTCCTGAAAATGACCTATCAAAACATGAAGAATGTGACACCTGCCTTTTTCACTGGTCTTATCTCATGTATTCCACACCTTGTTCTCTGTCCACCTGCCACTTTTTAAAATTCTCAATGTTATTATTCTCTTTTAGTTTGAGGATTTTGAACATATACATTTTCATGCCTGGAATGTATTTCACATGTCTTCCTGCACCCTGCTTGTCAATTCTTACTTGTATTCAGGATTTGATAATAGAGACATAATAATTAAGGTTTCACTGGTTGAAAATAAGATTCCCCTGTTGTTTTCAGTATTTAACTGAAAATAAATATGCTTTTGTTTTTGAATATAAATATCACAAAAAAGAGGTATTATTGTTTCTTCAGTTCAGTATTTCTAGAAGAAAAGTAATTTTTTGAAAGTATATCTTAAATTAATGAATTAAATCATGAATGAACAGATGAATAGATAGATGAACACATTTTATCTGGTAAAATTCAGCAGCTTGGAGATGCATGTCAGGAATGCAATTGTTTTCATTCAGTGTTCTCCTTCAGTTAGTCCATTTAACAGACAGCTATAAAGAAAGTTTGCCAAGTGTGTCAGTGAAGTTCAACTCTGGATATATAAGCAACAAATATATCATATAGATAGAAACATTATATTTTTCATTCTAGTTGTATATATAGTTCTGCTAAGAATAACAACAAAGTAATGAACAGACTTCAAAAAAAATCCTCTCACCATATATTTAAGATATGCAAATCCTTGTAAGTTGGGATTATTCACAACTTGAGAAAGGAAAATCACCATTACCATCCTTAGATAATTTTTGGAATGAGGACAACGTTACAGTTTCTGAGTGGGCATGTCTTTCTCATGGCTAGGGAAATTTCCTGCAAGACACAGTCATCAATCACTATCACAGCTCAATACTGCAGATGATCATGTGGCTACCTAAAGGGGCGAGATAAATGTTTCCTTAAAAATGCATGTGATCTAGCTAGCTTTTTTGAAGGATAACGCTTCAAGCTATGCTTTTTACCACAATAAAAAATTGCATAAGCTTTTGGGTGTGGGGAATGAGAGGTAGGATCTAAAACTAATGTTTGGTGGTGAAGTGCAAAGAAAAGTTGACTTCAATTATATACATAAATAAGAAATTTTGTATCGTAGAATAAAAAGGTTTAATATTGCATTAAAGTTGTGCAATAGGCAAGGGTAAAATCAGTTAATAGACTCAGTTGGAAATTAGATGAGTGGCAACAAAATCAATGGCTAGTTTAGGTACAAGGAGAAACTAATTCTGACTTCATGGTCTATCCTCTCTTCCACATCTCTTTGGTATTGATAATTGTCAACCAAGAACCAAGGGGGAAATGTCCATTATGGACAAACGTGTCTATAGATGACACAAAATGTCACTCGTACGTGGAAGAAATTGAGAATGAATCCTGAAGTTTTAATACAAAGCTAGAATTGATCACTTAAAAATTGTTAATCACCTAAATCTTTGTTCTTATTAAAAAGTAATGGCAACTTTCATTATATATTGTGTCCCAAAATGTATTTCTTACAGATTATATCAGAGCTGTAGAGAGCTGTAATTAAATAAAAATATCAATTCAGAGAAAGAAAATTGAGTTTAGAAATTGTATTCGTTCCTACAGATAATTAAAACCAGGATCAAGCAGCATTGACAATCATTTTAGCAAATTATTTTAGAGAAACTGAAATAAGTTTGGATTAGTAATGATGAAATGGTTGTACATGAGCACAATAGCATTAAATCTTTTCCTATATATTTTGTTTCTCTTCATGTTAAAATTTATAATTAAGCGAAATAATTTTCTGTTATAATTTGTTTTTGATTATCTCCTCTTGCATATAGAAAAGTAGGTAAAAGTTAAGTAGAATTAAATAACTTAAATGATTTAAGTAATGCAAAGCCAAAACATCGTCAGAAGGGAAGAATATCACTACTTGAATTCAAATTGTTTTCTTATTCGCATAGGAACACAATAGAAAATAAGGATGCCCAAAGAAAATATTCATTTGTTATTTTTAAATGCTAACATGGATTATTACCTTTGAAAGGTGTTCATGAAATATGGTTCTTTTAAGAGAATATTGAATATCCTATCTTGAGAAGATATGGATTTTTCCTTAAAATATGAAGAGATGCTTAATTTGTAAGTGTCTACCTATGTACTTCTACTTCTGTGGCAGTCTACCTATGTACATCTAGAAAATAGTATTTGTCTCACATTTGAAGTTTGACAGGTGTTCTCCTATAGGATATTTCATCATGTTTCTCCCTGTGATAATTTTATGTGTCAACTTGATTGGACCCTGTAATACTCAGATATTGGGTTAAACATTATTGCGATTATTAAGAATGTTTCTGGAAGAGGGCAGCATTTTAATTGGCAGACAAAATAAAGCATATCACCCTCCTTAATGTAGGTGGACCTTGTCCAGTCACTCAAAGGCAGGGAGAGAACAAACAGGTTGACTGTCCCTCAAGTAGGAGAAAATCTGCCTGACTGTTTTGAACAGGGATATTTTTTTCCTGCCTTCAGACATGAACTAAAACATTGTCACTAATGGGTTTGGAGCATGGTATCCTTTGATATGGAACTATATTATGAGGTTCTCTGGGCCTTGGATTCAGTATGGAAAACACTGCTGGGCTGTGTCGGTCTATAGCTTCCCACTGCAGATCTCTCTCAGCTTCCAAAATCACGTAAATCAACTTCTCTCTTTCTCCTATCCATCTATGTACATATAATATAGCCTATTGCTCTCTCTCTCTCCTATCTATCTATATACATGTAATATAGCCTATTGCTTCTGTTTCTTTTGAGAACTCTGACTAATACACATGACAGTTCCTTCATTCTCTCTGATCACAGCTATCACCTTTCTTCCCATGATAGGATTTTGCCTATATTATAAGGAAGGTGTAAAAAAAGACAATGAGGTGCAGGGGACATATTTATTACCTCTTTGCTCATGAAATTATCATTCTGTGTTTGAAAGACCATATCACTATCTTATAAAGAAATAAGGGCTACCAAAAGGAATTCCAATGTCTTTTTGGGAAAGGAAAGGCAATAAAAAACTATTTTATTTCTAAACATGCCCATAACCCAATAGGTAAATACTAAGATATGCTAAGTTTTTTATACAGGGCAACTTTAAGGACCACAGAGTATGTGTTCTTACTTGTCTCTGTTTGGGATCACTTGCTGAGTGGAGCTAGTTCCATACTTTCAAACTATGATGTGCAACCCCCTTCATCTCTTTAGGAAAATTCTACTTTTCCCCAACTGGACATGGTTATCTTTTAATTCATCTCTCAGCCCTAATACATGATTGTGCCATGCATTATTCTTCACAGTCTTGAGTTATTAAGTATAGACTGACACAATGGGAAAAGTGCATAAGGAAAGTTTGAAGTAAACTGTGCATAACAATAGTCTCTGCTGAAGTCTTCACACTAGTGTGAGAATCAGAATGAACATTTCTTCCGCTAGTCCAGTGCATACGTATTAAATGAGACCATTTTTCAAAGACACTTGGGCATTCATTTTGAGAGAAAATTAAACCAACTTCATTATTGAAAGTAAAAAAATAATATTGAGCATAGTATGATGGCTCTCTTCCAACAAGAAGTCTAGATTTACGTTATTATGTAGAGCAAGGTCAATCCCAAACCTGTTCCTTTCCCGCATTGCCTAACTACAGTTTCAAATATACTGACAGTTCTAAATTCTTCCTGCCCGTTACAGTGAATAAAACATTAAAAAAAATGAAGAGCAGAGAGGACAGCCAACCTAATGGGATAGGCTCACTGCGGGAAAGAACTATTGGGGGTAGAATCTGGACATCAAATGTCTCTCCTAGCTCTCCATAAGTACTCTTATCTAGTCACAAAGTTGAGAACTATTGATTTATATCTAGCTCCCAGACCCTAAAACAATCTTCCAAATAATAACTATAAAAAAATCTGTTGGGGGTGGCACCTGTGGCTCAAAGAAGTAGGGCACTGGCCCCATATGCTGGAGGTGGTGAGTTCAAACCCAGCCACAGCCAAAAACTGCAAAAAAAGAAACCCAAAAAATTTGTTGGCATCACTTTGGAAAAACATCATACATGCAATTTATTAATATGCAAGAGGGGGAAGAAAGAGACAAGAACATTTTTAAATACCAAATGCTATTCTCCCGACCATACCAGTAAATGAGCATATGTCCCAGAGTGACAGGAGATGGGAGGAGTGAATGTACTGTTCCTTCAGCAGTTTTCAGTTCCCACAAGCCTCTCCCAAGTTGGCGCTTGTCAGAACATGGAGAATAATTTTTTAAATGAATCTTTAAATATATTTTTACTTTGGCATAGGTGATTAATCCATGATTAAGCAAAAAAAAAAAAAAAAAAAAAAGCTCCAATTGTTTCAAATGATGGGGAAAAATTTGTATTGGATGTATTGAAAGAGAATATGTTACTCTTCACTGGGATGATTTTCCGAAGACTTTGGCTGCATATGCAATGGGAAGCCTTTAAACCCTGCACTAATCTTAACCTGTGCATAAGGCAAGACTCCACTTCCATGTTTTCTCTGCGTAGGGCCAGGTCATATTCTCTGCCAAGGATCTTGATCTCTTCTTAAGTGGAAGGAGGGAGGCAACACATCCTTAACATGCTGTATAAACAAAAACCACAGGGGATAAGTGAGGTTGCACTTGTAATACATTAACCACAATACAGTTTCTCTTGTTTTATTTATAGTATGAATAGCAAGAAATTTAGAGCGAAAATGCCAGAGTTATTATTGTACATGTATTTGTCAGTGAGATATTACAGTGTTTGAGCCTGAACGCAAATCTATGCAACAGCTTTCAAGACATATTACAGAGGGCCGATGAGCTTGGCCACTTCGGAATGACTTGTGGATTAAGCCTCAGAATTGTAAGCTAATAGAAGATTGCCTGGTGCGTTAGCCTTGACATTTCTCCTTATTTCTAACATGAAACAAAAGTTGTTACTGAACTGATCAAAGCATCCTTTGTTTTCTTGAGGTTATCACCACAAGTGATCTTGTGTTGAGAAAAAAAGCTGTCTCAAAATTGTCACAAATAAATTACCAACTTGTCACATTTTAATTTGCTATTGATTGCATTGACCAAGTCTAGTCTGTATGATGCTATTGTGAATCATAGGCTTTTCAATAATATCTGTAGAAATAAGTTTTGGTTACCCCACATGGTAAACAATTTATGCTGGCTGAAATGTGCCTAAGGGTAAGAAAAGTCTGAAATGAGTAGTGGAGGAGGGAGAATTGGATATTTGTTACTGATCTGATATCGTACATAACAGCTCTGATTAGGGTACTACTATACCTCTTGTTTTAAGTCTGTGTAGAAACTTTGTGTGGTCACGGTTTTGCATGAGCATCTATAATGAATTAAACAGAATGAAAGTCATGTGGAGAGATGACTGATATTAAGGGTTTAAATTAAGAGAAAAAGAAATTGCATTGGGTTGCAAATGAATGTGGATTTGGAATTCTCCTATATGTAGTAATTCTAATTGTATCACCCAATGTATAATATCCATAAAAATTACCTTGTAAGGTGCTATCAAGTATTAAAAGTTCACGCAGAACTTGCACACTTTGTAGGTCTCAGGGGTTTTTTTGTTTTTTAGTTTTGACAGATTACTTTATCTTTAGGAAGGGATTAAGTATATAAAAATAATATCAATGAATAAAAGAACAAAATCCACATATTTTGAATAGCTAAATAGAGTGCTACCAATTTTTGTAATCATTATCATAAGTTGCATAAATACAATCTGTCTAGTAAAATACAATCTAGGTATATATGGAGCTACTACTTCCAATGTCAGAGTGACTATGCCCATGTGCCTCTATGCATATGTGTGAGTATTTGGATGTGAGCATTTCATTATATAACAAGTATGTCTTAGCTGCAGAAGATATGGATTTGTTACAGATCAGATCCCCCAAGAGTTTGTGCTTCAATTTTTACATCAGGGCTCATTAAATCTTCAATGCAGCATTTTTACACCACAGGCTACTTTAGAATCAATGAATTCTTAGTAGTCAGAAGACCCAAATAGCAGGTCCACTTGAAATGTAACCTGGCCATATAGAATCCTTTCTTGTTCTGTGTCTCACAAGAAGTTATGAATTTTTTGAGGCACCAAATAATTATCAAAGAAATGTTCCCAATAGCAGTGTATGAACATCCATAATATCCCTTTTCCATTGAGCACTATGCATACCCTTTAGTGTTAGAAAATCTGCAGTGTTACAACTGGATAAATCTGCAGCGTTATCTTAGAGATGTTATCAAAGATTTCCTCATACCAGAAACCTGTTAAAGATGTTATTGACTTGGAAAGCCCCCAAACCTTCCTGGGATTTAATGTTCCATATCCTGGTATGCAAGTGCCTTATCAAGGCATTAGAGTATGAACATCTGATTAATTAGACAGTGAAGAAGAGGAGTATAACTCCTCGAGGAGTTATACTCCTCTTCTTCACTGTCTAATTAATCAGATGTTCTCAAAATTCTGAAGCAACCTGATTGATGGTCGGCACGGTGTCATAGTGATGAGGATTCCCCCAGACTGTATTGTTTTAGAGGTTGGTGGAAATAGCATAGCCTGGATACACATGTGCATGAGCGTGACTTCACTTCTCCTGTAAAAATGAATGCTTTAAATCTTTTCTATTGATGAAGATTAGGAACAATTATTTGCACAGTTCAATAGTCTTATACCAAATATTGGAAATATATAAGGATAATATAGTGCCATAGTAGCTGAAATTGAAACAGTCTCACTATTAAAGTGATGATATGATGATAGCTCATGGTCATACTCCATATTTCGTTTCTTTTCCTTGTCCCCATAAGGCCATTCTCTACAGATTCCACTGCTGTAGGATCAGGAGAATGTTATAGCTATAGGTATACATAAACATATACACAGCAGACCTGCCTATATTTGTGTAGATGTTACTCAGTGATAAGCATTATTTTCTAATACTGTGACTCTTAGTTGGCTCCTGAAGGGGGACTGGTCACTGAAAAGATAAAGCTATAATTGTAAAGTTGGGGGTTTCATATTCCGGGCACTTGCTACCCAAATATTTTGATTATCAACCATTCATTTACAATTTTTAAAATGAAAAATATACAACTCTGGAAAAAACATGGCCATATAATTGAAAATCATGAAAAATACCTCAAAGAAAACATATTAACCCTTGACTCAGTTATTGAATTAGTAGGTAAGGAATTTAACATGTTCAAATAAGTAAAATATAAGAAAGATATTATATCAAAGAAAATTCTTTCCAAGATCTAGATTCTATTAAAAATGAGAAAAAGAGTATTAAACTTTATTATAATTATAATTAAGAACTCAATAGCGGAGTTTTGCAGTTGATAGAAAATGGTGAAAGATATAATTAAATATTTTGAAAATGGGTAAGAAAAAATATGCAAACTAAATACTAGAGGTAATAAAATAAAAATGTAAAGGGCTATGAGTTATAAGGGGCACAGGAAAATGATCTAATGTAGGTATAATTTGAGTCTTAGGAGGACTGTAGAGAGAAAATATTTCAAGGGCTAATGGAAGACTTTTTTCAAAACTGATGTGACAGATTGACTCACAGAGTCAAAAGGCTCTAAAACCTTACACTAGTGCACACACACAATGCAGGACATCTCATAGGAAAACTGCTGGAAAAAAGTCAAAGAGAACAATTTACCATCACCTACAGAGTGTTGGGAGAAGACACATAAACTTTAAAGATACAATATTGAGAATGACTGAGGGCTTCTTCACTCACAAACACACACTCACACACACACACGGTGAAAACTCAAAGAAAACAGGACATTTTAAAAATTTTTGTAGAAGGTGTCAGTTCCAATTTACATATGCGGTAAATATATTCTTCAAATGAGAAATGTAAAACAATATAATTTCCAATAGATAATTCAGTGGCATCAAATCTGAACTAAAATAGCCTCTAACCAGAGATTGTCAAAGTGAAGTAAAATAAATCCCAGTGGAAATAAGGAGGAGTAGGGAGGACTGAATAGCAATAAAAATAGTGCATATATATTACTACATGTAAATTGATATATGTTATACAAAAATATTAATGATTCTGTTACAAAATTTAAATATACCTAGAAGTGAAATTCATAGGAGAGAGATTAATGGAATGGAATTGAGCACATTTCCAGTATTATAGGAAAGTGCTTAAAGTAATTGTTAATATTTGATGAAAATAGGTAAAGTATTCCTGTTATAATATGTAAAGTACTAACTTAAAGAAAAATAAAAGAAAGTAAAAATATAAAATTATTAGTTGGAGTATGGATAACAGGAAAAAATTCAAAGACAAGGAAAGAGATAAATAAAAAGGCAAATAAATCAAGGTGAGACAAACACCAAACAAACATTTAAATGACAACTATTAGTAATTGCATTATATTTTATTAGGAAAAATATTCCAAGTTAAGAAACCAATGTTATCATACCAGGGTAAGGGACAAAGAGCCCAAATTCATGTAGTTTACAAAATTAGTATTTTAAATATAAGAAAGTGACAATAGGAAAATATTTCTTAGATGCAATTCAAAACCACTAATTATGAAGAAATAATAGATACAGTTTTTTATATAAAAGAATAAACTTTTGTTCAATGTACAAGAGAAATAGGAAGCAGAAAAGAAAAGCTACCAAGTAGGAAAGTGTTAATTAAAATCAAACAAATGACTTGGTGTGCAGAGCATACAAAGATCTCCTTCTAACTGAAAAGACAGCAAAATTTAACTCCAGGGAGAGATATACAAAAGTTAAAAATAGGAACTCTATAAAAAGGAAACAGAAGTGACTAATAACCATAAATGCTCATCTTTACAAGTTGTTGTGAGAAGGCAAAAACACGTATGAACCTTGTAGACAGAATGCGTAGCAAAGTAAGCCAGGCATAGAAGATAAGTCCTATGATTTCACATGGTAAAGTGCACATAGCTTCATCAGGAGGAATGACCTCTGGAAATGTATGGTCCAGCCTGAGGCCTGTACTTAATAATGAAGTACACTGCACTTGAAAATTGCTGAGAGACTATATTTTAAATGCTCTCATCACCAAAATGATAAGTGTGTGGGCCACTATGAAAGTTTTGAAACAGACTGTATTATGGTCCATTATTTCACTTCCAAGAAATAAAATCAACAGCATCCTTTCTGATTCACCCCTGCAAATTTCAATTTGCTTGGCTTATCATTGTTTCCTGGAGGGCTTCATTTGTTTCTGTCTGTAAGGAGATTTCATGTTTCTTGATTTTTGTGTATATCAAAACTTTTTTAATGATCCTGTACGTGAGGTGATGGGTTGTTAATCACCTTGATTTCATCATTCTGTCCTCTGACCCCTCCTCCCCATTTTTTGGTTCTAATGACCTCCCTAAAATAAAAACAAGATGGAGGTGGAGAGGTTGTTTTCGAGAAGCAGAGACTGAAGCTATCTCAGGTGAAGTATGGGTAATAAAATATAATCATGTTTTATGTAATCATGATATATTTATGTATACACACATACTATATACGTATAAACATATATACACAAATACATATACTTTGTCCCTCAACAGAAACAAAAAAAGGGCATTGTAAATAAGATGATAAGAGCATGATCAGAAATGATTCAAGTATCTTGGAAAAAGATACCCTTTCTTTCTGCTGTATTTGAAAAATTAGCATAATTCAGGCATGAAGCTGTTGACCACTCTAATAAAAACCATTTTGTGATAACAGAGAATGTCTATAATGTACAATAAAAATTGATAATATTGATAGATGCACATGTTCATGTACACACACATAGAAGCTAACACAAAATGCTAATGATATTCACAAGTCTCCAATTACTGCTTACCACCAGTTTCTTCTCAATGTTTCTAGTTTCATTGATAAATTAGTCCTTATTTTGCTTTTAGCTATCTTGAGTTGTGTTTTTATCATTCCACATGAATATTTTTCATATTTACAAATATTTTCCATGCTATATCAAAACTTTAGAAGTTAAAGGAGGCATTTAAAAGAGGGTTGACTAATTTAGAGAAAAAAAGACAATGAAGAACATATAAATCACATGCTCTGAACAACAGGGTCAAGTCAAAATGCTACGGGAGAAATCTCAGTTACACAGGAGAAGAATCTCAAGATGCTAAGACAAAGAATCAATGAGAATGAAGTGAATTGGGATCATGGTGTCATCTGAACAAAGAACCACAAGAACTAGAAACTGGATCTTTCTCTGGTCCAGCCTCAGTCAAGATCACACCTCCTTTCAACATCTTGTTTACAGCTAGCAGAGGACCCAGACTCCTGACCCACAGAAACTGGAAGATAATAAATGGCAGCTATTTTGATCTGCTGAAATTTTAGTAATATTATTACACAACAATAGATAACAAAAAGATCTGGTACATGATAGAGCATAAGCATGATATCCTAAGGCTTAGAGAGTTTGGCATGTTTACCCACCTGACTAGGGCGACATTACCCATTACATTTGTTTTGGGAGTCCAAGAGTTCTTGACAGACTACCTGGTACATCTTCTATATAGATGATGTACCAAAATTATAAGGGACACTTCTACTGTCTAACTGAGGTATCTAAACGTAAGGGGATGATGGAACTTTGGGGTAGCAGGGGCTCAATGAAGGAACTTAATTGCAAAGAAAAGGCAAGGTGGACATGATTACATATTGAGCACAGAGCCACTGGAGTAATTAGAACAGTCAGACTCACAGACACCTGTGGCTTTGGTTGGTTAATCCTGATGTCTCTACTTGCAAAATATAAATGACAAACCAATGAATTCTTCCTTTCTTGGTATAAGCAGAAAATTTCTAGGTCCAGTGAATGGGCTTGAATTCCTGAAACAGTGAGTTACAGTCCCTTAATGAATCTCCAGGCTTGAGTCAGCAGCCAGCTTACCCACCCAGAACCTGTTGAATAAAATATAAGCTTGGTTCCCTGGAGGAAAGACCCTGCTCTACTGGAAAAATTTATACTTTTAATTTTTATCATAGTTTTACTTACCGGCATCTTTGGACATTTACCAGGAAAAATATGCATTAGATTTTGGACTCTCCTGGACTCTGGCTCCTAATTGACACAAACTCTTGGAAGCCCACAACATCTCTGTGGTCCAACATTTACAGTAGGAACTTGTGGAGGTCAGGAAATCAATGTGGGTTTTTAGTTCTCTTTCATCTCACAGTGGGCACAATGCGTAGCCAAACCTAAATTCTGCTTCCTTTTCCCATTCTGAGATATTCAGCTCCTAGCAGAATTACCATGTATGTGTAATAGTTATCAGTTGGTCAGTAGCACTATTATCACAAATTTAGTTGCTTAAAATTATTTTGTAGTTTATTAGCTCACAGTTTCTGTTGGTTTAAAGTCTGGGCATGGCTTAGCTGCATTCTCTATGTGATGGGAAACACAATATCCTCCAGGGCTCAGAGGTCCTCAGAAGCTCTACAGGAGAAGGATATTTTCCAAGCTCTTATTTTGGCTGGCAGCATTCAGTTCCCACAGGTGTGCAGATTGAGGGCCTCCTGTCTTGTTGGCTATTAGCTGGAACTGCCCACATTTACTTGCCACTTGGCTATCTTTAAGGATCAAGAATTGAGAAGAATAAAACATTATGATTTTGAAGCCCTGTCATCAAGATCTTGGGCCTACCCCTTTTGATTTTCAAAAGGTCTGAAATTCTTGTTAACTAAGTCCAAACATGGTCCTTTTTATAGATGAATGGTTAGTAGGAATTGTGTAAAAGGGATAGAGAATATTCTATGCAGCTTGGAGTAGTTTGGTAAAACTATATGTGCTAATTATTATCACAGGTTTATACAGGAACAAATCAATGTGAAGCACAGATCCTTCACTTCTAATTGGACAAAACCAAGATTGTTTACATATGTTGGTGATTGGATCTGGAAGACCTTATATGCCAAGATAAGGGATTTGTAAATTTTATCCCACAGGCATTGTGATGCCAGTGTTTTTTGGGGGAGAATGATACGAAACAAATGCATAACACATGATAAAAGGCTCATCATCACTTATTATCAGAGAAATGCAAATCAAAACCACTCTGAGATATTACCTAACCCCAGTGAAAATAGCCTACATCACAAAATTCCAAATCTGAAGATGCTGGCATGGATGTGGAAAGAAGGGAACACGTTTTACTGCTGGTGGGACTGCCAATTAATATAGCCTTTATGGAAAGAAATGGAAAATTCTCAAAGAAATAAAAGTAGACCTTCCATTTGATCCCACAATCCCACTATAAGGCATATACCCAGAAAAAAAATCTTTTGACAGCTAGAACATTTACAGTAGAATGTTTTGGGGGCTCAATTCACAATTGCCAAGATATGGAAGCAACCTAAATGTGCATCAACCCATGAATGAATTAACAAACTGTGATTCGTAGTTTGGAAATATCCAATTGTATAAAGGTGCCCCTAGCACACCTGCTGAAAACTTATTCCATTGTTCCATTATCTTTACAACTGTGATTCACAATTTGTTAATTCATTCGTGGTTCGATGGGCATTTAAGTCCTAGTATATTCTACTCAGGGAGAAGGGAGAAGAAGGAAAAGAAAAAGGGGAGAAAAAAGGGTGATTGGCAAGTTCTCACCTACTGTACACAATGTAAGGGTACTCAACACACTCCTGAGTGAAGAGCTCAAATACAAATTGAACTTTACCTTAGAAATGAAAAATAATGTTACCTAAACATTTGTACCCTCATAGTAATCTGAAATTTAAATAATGAAATAAAATAATATGATCATTCACCAATAAAAAATCAATAATAGATATAGTAAAATTACTATTATATTAACATATACACATAAACATACACGAACACACACAATCAAATTTTGAAGCAGAAATAGACATGATTTTTTTTTTGTTTTCAATGTGTTGATAAGTCTCTCCGAAATACAACTTCAATAAAAATAGATTAAAAGTACATGGAGTTCTATTTGTGACTAGGTTTCTAATTCTACTTACAGACATTTTATGTTGTTGAAACTGAGATAGCTGATTCCATTAACCTCAATGTCTATCAAGTATATAATTCAATGGAAAATAGCTTTTATCAATTCTTTATGAAAAGTATATTGAGAAGCTGTTGAACAATTGTGGATTAAGTAGATGGAGATGCATATTATTTGGCATGACTTCAAACAATTATACCTCATATGACTGCCAGCTGATGTCAATATGGCTGGATTTAACAATTAAAAACAGGTTTCTTTGCCTAGAATATGTTTATCTGATACTTAATGTATAAATAAAATAACTTCTTCAAAGTTAAACATTTGTCAAAGTGGAGATGTTTTAAGATTTTGTCACTGTCATATGTCTGTATCAACTATGACATCTTCTTTCTTTTCACCATGAAAGAGCCTAGTAAAGGAACATTTTTTTTTTTTTTTTTTTTGGCTGGGGCTGGGTTTGAACCCACCACCTCCATATATGGGGCTGGCGCCCTTCTCCTTTGAGCCCAGAAGCTGCCCAAAGGAATTAACTTTTTTTTGTCACCTCTGAGGTAGCAATGTAGAAAAATGGAGTAAAAGATAACATATGAAACATAGCATGTCTAATAAGTAATAAAGTAATAAAGATGAATTAAACCTTAGAAATATTTTTCTGATTCTGAATGTTTGTGACAGGTGGTGATTTCCTCATAAAGAGTTTAAAAGGGTTAAGAATTGTGAAAAGTTGTTTTTCATCTAATATAATAATCATAGCAGAACATTTTAGTTGTATTATCTAAACCATGAAAATGAAAAGAATGAAGGAAAATAACAAAATCTTTTACGTACTATTTAATTTGTTTAAAAAATACACATCAACATTGTCATTTTCATTAGACTTTGAGATTCAAGGTATAGCCATTTGTTCCAAGTAAGTTAGTTTTTTCCATTTGCATTAGGCTCCAGTTATTCTGCCATCATGGTCCTTAGCTTTATTTCCCTATATAGTAGTCCAGAAAAATGTCATCATCATAAGTTTTGCATCAGCAGTGAGAGATTTGCATTTATTGGTCATAAACAAACTATCAGACAGTATTTGATTGTCTTACTTTTTAAAAAAGTTAATCATCTGTTCTATATTATAAGCCAGTTCAGAGATAGAGGAGTAAAATAATCATCTTTGTATCAGCAGTTTATGCATGGAATACAAGGATAACTTTATAAATGAGTAGAAAATTTGAATAAATTAAGTTAAAAATTTTTATTTCTAGGGTTCAAGACCATAAATTAAGAGTACTAATTTCCACCTGTACTTCTTATGTAGAATAATCAATAAGATGATTTAATATTCAATAGTAAAATAGTATTATTATGTAATAATATTATTCAAACATAAATAATTGATTTAGTTTTCTAATAATGCCAGCATTTTAAAGGAACATATGGTATTATACAAAGAAAGATATGTGTGTATGTATATGTGTGTGTGTGTATTGGGCAATAAGAACCAGAGGAATATTTGAAGTTATAGTTATTAGTCAGCAAAGAACTATTGGATCAGCTTTCCCACTTTGACAGGTTCAACTACGTAAAGCAACAGCAAGGCCAAATGCATCTAGACATATTATTCATATCCCAGCAAGACACATGCACTCCATTTTTATATAAGTTCTCTTTTCCTCCCCAGGTTCCACGAAGGAATATGGAGTGAGCCTTTATGAGGGCTATGCACACAGAGGTCTATGTCACAGCTGAGGAACTCTGAGCTTAGGAAATATCCAATTGTGTAAAGGAGCCCCTAGCGTACCTGCTCAAAACTTATTCCATTGTCCCATTATCTTTACAATATTACTTAAGAAACAAAGTTTCCCTCTGACCACGAGAGAAACACCATGTATAGCTATTGAGGCTATTTGTTATGAAAAGATTGTTCAGTTTGAAAAGAAAATCTGGCATAAAAAGTTCTAAGACCTGTAGAAACACCAGAGTTGCCACACAATGGTATCAAGTACAGACTCAAACCAGCAGGACTAGTACTGTTTAGTTATCTCGCAATAATAGATGTTTTTCTTGATCTAAGAGAGTGGGAAATGACAACGATTGTAGTTCTTGGCAATATTCCAACATGTTCACGCAAAACCTGAAGGCTGTCTTCTATATTTGACATTTATAAGATAAACAATAAAACAAAAGAGCATTAACAAAGAACTAATACAATATCCTGGCATAGACTATACATTTTTTTTTTTTTTCAGTTTTTGGCCAGGGCTGGGTTTGAATCTACCACCTCTGGCATATGCGGCTGACACCCTACTCCTTTGAGCCACAGGCACTGCCCAATGAATGTACTTTTTTTAACTAATAAACTTTATTTATAGAGCAGTCGTAGGTTCACTGAAAAATGTGTGGAAAGTAGAGAGAGCTCATGTGTATCCCTGACCTAACACACACACCCACAACCTTCCTCACCATCAACATGCCCCTCTACAGTAGTATGTTTGTTACAGTTAATAAAACTAACTACAGTGAAGCATCATTAACCATAGTTTACAATAAAATTCCTTCCCAGTGTTGTATAACCTGTTTTGATAAATGTGTAATGGCATGTGCCTACCACTACTGTATTTTTTTTTTTTTTTTTTGAGACAGAATCTCACTATGTCACCCTCAGTAGAGGGCTGTGGCATCACAGCTCACAGCAACCTCTGACTCTTTGGCTTAAGTGATTCTCTTGCCTCAGCTGCCTAAGTAGCTGGGACTACAGGCGCCCGCCACAACGCCCGGCTATACCACTATTGTATTACATAGAGACGTTTTACTGCCACAATGAAACTGAGTGCTCCAACTGACCCCTAGTGAGCACTGATGTTTTCATTATCTTTGTAGTCTTGTCTTTTCTAGAATGTCATGTTGTTGAAATCATACATACGGAGCTTTTTCAGATTGGTGCCCTTTACTTTCCTCCACTTATTTTCATGGCTTGATAGCTCAGTTGCTCACCAAAGAAAATTTTGGTTGCTTCCAAGTTTCGACAATTATGAGTAATTCAGATATATAAACATCTACATGCAGGTTCTTGTGGGAATATGAATTTCATAGAGGAGCATGATTGCTGGATCATATGGTGAAAGTATGTTTACTTTTGCAAGAAACTGCCAAACTGTTCTTCCTAGCGAATGTTCTAGTTTGCATTCTCACAGCAGTGAATGAGAGGTCCTGTTGCTCCACATCCTCACCAGCTTTTGCTGAAGTCATTCTTCTGAAATTCTGTCATTTTAATAGATGCTCAGGGATGGCTCATTACAGGGATGGTTTATTGTTGTTTTAATTTGTATCACCCTCATGACATACGATTTGGAGAATATTTTCATATACTTCCTTGCAATCTGTATCTTCTTTAATGTGGTGTAAATATTTTGCTTTATTTATTTTTAATTATAGTAGGACCTCCATAATCAACCAACTCTCCTATTGACCACCTCCTTAAGATGACCTGATTTTGGTAGACCAGACATGCACCATATGTTTGTATCAGTACAGTAGGTCTAATTCCTTATGTTGGCCACCTCTGCATGTTGATTACTTGGTTATAGTCCCTTGACTTGTCAACTTACAGAGGTTATGCTATATGATGGGTACATAAGAGTTTATGTATTTTTAGGATACATGTGATGTTTTCATATATAAGCATATACAGTGTGAATTTGTCAAATCAGGGTAATTGGATTATCTATCACCTCTGGCATTTATTACTGCTTTTTGTTGGGAGCATTCTAATTCTACTCTTGTAGTTATTTGAAAGTATACCTAACTTATTGTCAATCATAGCTACTTTGCTGTGTTATCACATATTGTTTATTCTAACTATATTTTTATACACATTCACCATCCCCACTTTATTCTTCGCTCCAGCCTCTAGTAAGCATCATTCTACTCTCTGTCTCCATGAGATCAGTTTTAATATTTATCCTCCACATATGAGTGAGAACATTTAATATTTGTCTTTTTGTGCTTGGCTTTACCTAACATAATGTTTTCCAGTTTCACCCGTGTTGTTGCAAGTAGCAGGATTTCATTCTTTACATGGCTCCATAATATTCTGAATGTATTTTATATCTTATTTGCAATTAAAACCAAATCAACTCATTAGAAATAATTATAAGTCAAGTCCAAACTGTTCAAGTGTAATTCTGTCAATAGCTTATTACTAAAACACACGTATATCCAAATTTAGTCATTATTAAAAGTTCACTATCTCAGTTGTTAAATTTTACTTATTTTCAATAATCAAAAACATTTGAAGATTCTCCATACTTCTTTCCACTGAAGCTGTATTAGTTTGAAATCTCATTAACGTTGTTGCCTTCTCTCCACATCCACGCCGATATTTGCAACTTTGGGATTTTTTGATAAGGGCTATTCTCACTGGTGTTAGGGGATATCTCTAAGTAGTACTAATATAAGAACGAACCAAATTAATCAAACAAAACAAAAATTTGACTTCGGAAAACACACACATATCTACTACTGTTGTAGAGAATCAGATTTAAAAATGAGTTGTAGGTTGGGGTAGATGTACAGATGAATTGCCCTCAGATAATATATGAAATTGTTAGAAAATATCATATGTTTTCCAGCCAGATGCACATCAAATTCAGTAAGACCTATTTATTAAAACCTTGAAGAATCAAATATCTCCCACCCTTAAATGTGAAAGTCTTAATAATTTTAATAGTATCTTCCCTAGAGGTGATAAAATACATGGATAAGCATCCACACAGGTAACCAAAAGTTTAATACAGTTTTTGCGTGTATTTTTATACCATGGATAGCAGGGAGTACTGGTGTACTTGAATTTCAAAAATAAATCATATGACCTAAAATGAACAGGGTTTTTCAGTTTTTATTTCTGAGAGATCAAGGAACTCCGGGTCATAGACCACAGGGTAAGAACATTGTAATTTTATTAACATCCACATTTATGCTTATATTTTTAAATTTTTGTTGTTATGCCATACAAAACTTTATATTAAAGGCTATTTTATAATTACACCTGGAAATGAAGTAGACTGATTGGAAATTGTACTCCATGAAGAAGATTTGGGAAGTTCAATAAAAGGATGTGCGTGTGTATTCCCACAGACTGTGAGGTGTTCCTTTAAAATCCATTACCAATCCATTAAGTTGCCACAATTTAATATTCTTACATTACTTCCTGTTATTTTCTTTACATAATTCCTTTGCAATTGACAGACTATCCTTCTTTGCCTGAATAAGGTTACATGTTGACAATCTTTTCATATTTTTTTTTAAATATCAAACCTTTCCACCTTCTATCAGAAGTCTATCTACCATTTGTGTCCAGTTCTTGATTTTGTTTCATAAAAATTCCTTGCATCACTCTTGCATGTGACCAAACTCACAGTATAGTCATGAAACACATAATGATGTAATGGTCAATAACATACCTCATAGACAATGGTGGTCCTGTTAGATTATAATATAGTATTGCTACTGTACATTTTTCATGTTTGGATTTATTTAGATACTCAAACACTTGCCATTATGTTACATCCCTGCCTTATTTAGTACAGGAATTTGCTGTGTGGGTTTATAACAGGAGCAACAGGCTATATTAGGGTTGGATAACCTGCTACATTAAGACTACATGAGGCCTTCTACATCCTCAAGTGTGTGGCATTTTCTAATAATTGTATTTCCTTTGAGGTGTGTTCTTTTACATTTTTAAAAAATTAACATATATGAATGTGTGGAGCATGATATTGTAATCATTGTTTTAAAATACATGTTTAATTATTTCACAATATTATGGGAGTACAACGTTTTAGTTACAAGAAATGTTTTTATGCAATTTGAGTCAAAGTTGTGTCCATGACCAAGATAGTATACGCTGTACTTGTTAGGTGTGAATTTACCTATCCTCTCCTCTTCTAGAAGGTATTGCTTGGTTTCCGTTGAGTTTTACAACCTGCCGTATGGGCACACAAGTGTTGATGTAGTAGTTCCAATGTAATAATGAGCACACGTGGTGTTTGTTTTTCTATTTTAGTGATACCAATTTTTTTTTTTATGGTTAAGTAGTACTCTATGATATATATATATATATATATATGTATATATATATATGTGTGTGTGTGTGTGTGTGTATGTGTGTATAAATATATATTTATATATATACACATAAATTTATATACATATATACACCTTTTATTATTCCACTCATTATTTTGACTGAATCCAAATTTTACAGAACAAATTATTTTACTTTTATTCATTTTTGTTTGTCTTTTATATTTATATTCATTTAAAATAATGCATTTATAATAACAAAGAATCAAATATGTTTCATTGAAATAATTCTCCCAGATTGACTGGCACAATTAAAACATCGGTAAACCATAGGGCTAAGTTGATAGTTACTCTGTTTATGATTTCATTCTAACTTCTGGCTGACTGGGACCACTGTCACATGCAGTGTGGCAGCGTTCAAGGGGATTGAGTATGCCAATTTGTTATCATCTTTTGGCAACAGTGTGCTGTGTTTCTGTTTGAAACAGAATTTGTGAATAGTTGCACAATTTGTCAACTTTTTAAAAATTATGTCTGTTTAACAGTCTATTATTTCAAAGAAGTCCAACAGAATCTGAAGGAAGAAAGCAGGTTTTTAAATGAGGATACAGATTTATAATATTATATTGTTTTTGCCAAAGATAGATGATTTGTTTGTTTTTATAATACTGCAATATTAAGATTAAACAAATTATTTACATCTTTTGTGATAACCTGAATAGAGTTGAAATATATTCTACTTAGTAAAATAGCCCAAGAATGGAAAAGCAAATATCCAATGTACTGAATACTATTATGAAGCCATTAGATGACCTACATAAGGCCATACACATCCACATAAGACCAAAACTCAATTCAATTTAAGTTGAGGGGTGGGGGACTAAAGGAGTGGGAAGAGTGGAGGAAGGAGGGAGATTGGTGTGCTCCCACTTAATGAGCACAATGTAAAGGTATATGGCACAGCTCTTGGGTGTATGGTAGCACTACAAGAGGGATGCTACCTTACAAATGCAAACATTGTCACCTAGTTGTAACCACCCTCACACTAACTTGAAATAAAAACAAAAAACAAAACAAATTCAATGCTCATTAGCATTATAACACTCATAAATACCATAAATATTTTGGCTTTTTGTTTGTTTGTTTGTTTGTTTTTAGAGACAGAGTCTCATTCAATCTGTTGCCTTGCCTAGAGTGATTGCCATGGCATCATCAAAGGTCACAGCAACGTCACAGCAACCTCCAACTCCTGGGCTCCAGTGATCCTCTTTCAATTTTTCTTGTTCAGGCTGGTCTTGAATGCCTGAACTCAAGCAATCCACTCACCTCAGCCTCTAGAATACCAGGATCACCAGCCTGAGCCACAGTGCTGGGCCAGGGCCACAGATATTTTGAATCAGAGTGAGAAGTGTTTTTGAAATTAAAAGACGAAAAGCAAAAGAAAAGGCAATCATATCAAGCAGCAATAAAACCTAAAAATAATGTCTCTGATGCAACATATAAAGTAGCTTATATGCTTGGGGAAAGAGGGAGCCATTTAGTGATGTAGAAATTGTAAAATAATTTATTATTGTGTTATAGAATGCTTAGATACTGATAACATTTCAAAGGACAAGTAACTGCTCTTTTAAGGAGAACCATAACTGATCGGCAGCATGAATTAGCCGTCAGCTTAACAGAACAACTTCATGCAATACATCAAAGGAAAATATATATTATGCAATAGATTTGGAGGAATCAACTGTAGGTTTTATACTTCATTCAAGACATAACAGAAGATTTTCTGTGCCATAAAGAGTTATTTGCTTTCCGCACTCTTGCAAACAGAACATAAAGAACAGATATCTTCAACGACATTCAAGATAAATGTTGTGAAGTTGTACTGAATTTGGTAAATTTAGAGACTGTTTATATAAATGATGTACCTTCCATGACAGGAAATCACGAAGAATTTCATGATTAAAAAATATATTAAAAGATCCAGATGCTCTTATTTCTTCCATTGTATCTTTTATCAGCAGAATCTCAGTGCTAAAGCTACTATTTTAAGAGGCATTTCACAAGAAGTTATAAACATATTAATTATATTTATGCAAATACAAAAGCACATCGTCAGTTTCCTAACATTCTACAGTTGAACAAGAAGTATTCAGTGTGGATTTTCTCTATCATTCTGAAGTGCCTTGGCTATGGCAGAAATAGGTGTAAGCCAAAACTTTGCCTCTGTGAAAACAGACAATTACATTTCATGAGGAACAGAATCAGTAATATGAATTCAAAGAATTCATGATTGAAAGAAGATTTCTGTTGGAATACAGCATTAATGTGGGATATTATGTCAAATCACAATGACCTGAATATTTCTTTGCAAGGTGAAACTAAACCTATACCTTCTTTTCTAAACACTTCTTGAAAAGGAAATTTTGATAGAACTTTTCCCTAGCTGGGAAAGTTAACTGCTGATCATGATGATATGAAGAAATCATTTAAAGACTATGGAACTATTTTAGAGCTATTAAATGGATAATATAATGAAAGGTTCACTAATTTTGAGAATCATGACTTCACACACAAATTAGCATCTCAGCCTCACCTCGGTGATATCATCAATGCACCCAAAGGACTACGGATGTAATTGACTGAGCTCCCAGAAGATGAAATTTTAAAATAATGGAGTCAAAGAAAGACCCAATAGAAATATATAAAAATGCAATAGAATGCCCACACCCTTCACAACATATCTGAAAAATGCTTTCTTACTTTCCAACCAATTAGTGTTGCAAATATACATTCTCCTACCTAACCCCAAACAAGGCACCCTGAAGGTCACTAGTGACTGATATGTAACTGGAGGATTAACTGAAATTGCAGGCCTCCATGTTGCAACAAAATATTTGAATACTTTCCAACCAAAACCAGGCACAATGAAGTCATTAAAAGGTTGTTAAACTTTAAAATTAAATTGTTTTCATTTTTTGACATTATTAATTAAATAGTAGTTATATTTTTTACAAAAGGATATATGCACTTTTAATTATACCTAATTAAAGTTTCTTGAATGAGGCCTTATTTTACTGCAACTAAATTAATGTGGTCTTACCACATGAAAATTTTCACCATCCTGGGATAGATCAGGGGTGGAGGCAAGAAGGCCAACTGGAACCAGCTTTCCACAGAGGCACCCATCCAGAAGGAGAGTTAAAGGTCAGAAGTTTAGCAAGAAAGCTGATGGTGTGGATCTCAGCCAAGAGAGAAGGTTGAAGAATGCACATCAACCCTGCTGAGATGAGCTGCAACCCCAAGTATATAAACAACAGGTATGAAAACCATTGTCAAGTGGATGGGAGTCCCTTCCCCCACGAGAATGGCTCACAATATATTCCATACAAACAAGCAAGCAGAGTTCAAATATCCTCCCATTTTATCCCATGGGAGAAACTCTCTAAAAACCAGACCTCCTTACCCTACTAGGGTGCCATGGCACTCTCCTGCCAGGCATAAAACTGTATAAAACTGTATATATTCTCTACTTATATTTTTGAACTCCCAACACTCCCCTCCACTCTCACCCCGAGGTCTGGAAGCCCGTCCTCTGTGGAGTCCAGACTCTTGGGCATTTTCTAGAAGGGTGTGGACGAGGCATGGGTTATTGCTGATCTGTGCTGATTCTCCGGCATGGGAGAGAGGCTGAGAGGGCACCACACAGGAGCAGTGGTGCCCTCAAGGCACAGAACAGCAGTCATGGTGGGAATAATAGAGCTCACACTGCTGAGGATATTTTGAAGGGACACTTCCAATCTCTCTGGGCAACCAGAGGAAGCTGGGCGTCTTCTCCAGTAGCAGCCACTGGTGGAACAGATCTGGGATGGAAACCCAGGCCCCGTGAGTAAAGGGTATGCCTGAGGCAGTTCTGGCCTGGACGAAGTGTGGGGACTAGACTATGCACCCACAGAGACAGCAGACTCCCAGGGCTGGGCTGACCCAGAGGACTGCTTCACTGATTCTCAGGAACTGTAGCCAAGACTTGGCAGTGGCACAGACAGGGCAGAGTTACTCAAACAAGGTCTATTCCAGGGACAGAAACAAATTTTGCGAAGTTGTTCTGTTCTGTCAGCAATATCAATCAGGGGCAGGGCTGGAACCGAGTGAAACACCCAGGCCCTCATTAAGCACTTGAGCTTGTCAGGCCTCACCTCCCCCTGCCGTATAATGGTAGAGAGTGGTGGCCTAGCTCAGGAGACATAGATCTCCCTGTGACTCAGGCAGATGCAAAACCCCTGGAGCATCTGCTCATTGGAGTGATCTGGGTTAAAGCCCTGCAGGGTTTCCAGTGACTGCATGTGACACAGGTTTAAGGTGGGGAATGAAACATCAACTTTCCCAGACTAATTTATTTGCTGGTGGGTCCTTCTGACTTCATGGAGCACCAGAGCGAATCATGCTCGAGCTGCCAGCAGACGCTTGCTATCTAGTTGCTGGAGACCTTTTGAACTTTCCCACCTGAGACTGGTGCTGAGTGGGACAATTGATTTGGACCTCTCGAACTGGGCCAACCATTTGAGGACTATCCAAAGTGGTACCTTGGGTATGTGGCTGTGGAAAGGTTTGACTTTCCTTTTCCAATTGTGGCCTGTAGGGTGTGGGGTAACTTAATTGCTGGTATTTATCCACAGTTCAGACTTCAACCCAGAGTAACTGATTCACTATGGTAAGACAGAGACCAGCTGAAAATAAGACAGAACCACTTAACCCCACCATACCAAGAAGGTCCCCAGTTTCTCAGGCCATAGCACTGTACAGGTCCTTGGCAAAGATCTAGGGGAAAATGTATAGACACCAGTCCCAGCTTTTGGGCAAAGGACTGGGGTAATCACTACTCCTGAAGCCCCCAACCCAACTTCTCCTTATCTGCTCATCTAGCCAAACGTTGTAAAATGATCATGGGGAAGAATCAGTGGAAAAGATGTGGTAACATGAATAACCAGAGTAGGTAAACCCACCCCCAAGGAACAATTTGGCAGACACAACTGAAGATCCCATTCATAAACAGATGGCTGAGATGTCAGAAACCTAATTCAGAATTTGGTTTGCAAATAAGATCATTAAAATAGAGGAAAATTGGAATTAGAAATTCAAGGAGCTTTTCAAAAGTTTTCTCAAGAATTTAAGTAATTCAAAGACAAAATCACCAAGGATTTTAACACATTGAGACAAGAATTTGTAGTCTTCAAAGATCTGAGAAATACAGTAGAATCCCTCAGTCACAGAATGTAACAAGCAGAAGAAATGATTTCTGACATTGAAGACAAAGCTTTTGAATGCTCCCAAACTCTCAAAGAGGAAAAGAAATGGAGAGCAAATATGGATCATTCTCTCAGAGAGCTCTGGGATAATTCAAAGAGAAGCAATATTCACTTGATAGGGATCCCTGAAGGCGATGAAGTGGCTTTGCAAGGCACAGAGGCTCTTCCTCACAATATCATGAAAAATAACTTTCCAGACATGCCAAGAGATTCTGAAATTCATATAGCAGACAGTTTCAGAACCCCAGCACAACTCAACCCAAATAAGACATCCCCCAGGCACATCATAATTAAATTCACTAAAGTTCATACGAAAGAAAAAATTCTGAAAGCAGCCAGATGCAAGAAAACCATAACTTACAAAGGGGAAAATATTAGATTAACTGCAGATCTTTCTGCTGAAACATTTCAAACTAGAAGAGGATGGTCATCGACTTTTAATCTCCTAAAACACAATAACTTTCAACCCAGGATCCTGTATCCAGCTAAACTGAGTTTCATTTATGATGGAGAAATTAAATCCTTTAATGACATTCACATGTTGAAGAAATTTGCTATAACTAAACAGCTCTCAAGATATCCTCAGACCTATCCTTCATAATGACTGGCACAATCCTCCACCACAAAAGTAAACATACTCAGAAACTTTTGATCAAATTCCAATTTCCACAGTGGTGAAAGGATTAAAAATGTCCCCTGGACTTTCGAACAACTCAATACCCCAAATTCCACCAGGCTTATCAATATTCTCAATTAATGTGAATGGCTTAAATTGTCCTCTAAAGAGGCACAGGTTGGCTGACTGGATACAAAAACTCAGGCCAGATATTTTCTGCATACAAGAATCTCATCTTACCTTAAAAGATAAATATAGACTCAAGGTGAAGGGATGATT